>JAHPZR010008759.1:47500-72500 GCA_019787425.1 Platygyra sinensis | reverse complement strand
TGCATTGGTACTTGGTAGTGTAATTCGCCATTGTACTCACGAAGTATTGTTTGTCTTTGATCCTTGCTTGGCCGGTCACGGTCGATTTTATGCTTTGTCTCCAAGTGAGTGGGCCGCCTGTGTTGTGTGCCATAGCACTCGGAGTCCCAAGCTATTTGTATGTATTTGAGGATACGAGCGTACGATCTAATGACAATTCTTAATTTTAATACCTCATTTATTTGACCTGTGGCAGTTATTGCGATTCAACTACAGATTAAGAGTTACACGAGAACGTTAATATGTTTGGATAAATTAACACTCTCTCTTCTTTACGAGTATGCCTCCACGAAGTAAGCGTCCGAGATGTTCTGGCCCTTCTACCTCTACAGTAAAAAGCATGGCAACCAGTACTGCTAGCACGCTAAGCAGCTTGTCAAATAGTACCTCTAATCAACAAGACGGCACAATGCAAGTAAATGTTACAGCGCTGTCCAGTGCCCTTTCTCTGGCTGTCCAAAAGGCCGTCCAGAACGCACTACCACAACCACCATCAGTAACAACGTCAACTAACACAGCATCAACGTCGACCGTAGTGTCCGCCCACATGCCTACTACCACCTCGATCGTCCAGAATTCCGTTGTGCAAGCAACGCAAGCTATTGCCAGGACTTCTGGAGGTAATATTGTATCACCTAATGTGCACAGTATGCCCACCACACCCCTTTTTTCAAGCGTCGCCATCCCACTTGGAAGTGCAGTTAGTGAATTTGGGCTAACGAATTTGTACACCTTGGAGCACTGCTCCAAACCGCGGTTCAATAAGAGCATTTTACTGTTGGGCTTTCAGCTACAGGCAATGGCAATAAGCCGCAGATTACATTAGAGCCAGCTAGCGCCCCATGTAAATTGAATAGTATTCAGCAGTGGGTCACGGCGTTCCAGACGTTTATGGCCATTTATTGCCAGAAGTTCGCGGGGGACATGGCCGCTTTGCTAAAATATTGTGAGACCATTCTTGCCATTGCAAACAAAAACGGGAACTAGGCTTACTATGATGAGCAATTTAGCTATTTGCGTCAGTCCACCCCCGATAGGTACCCTTGGGAGGAAGTCCAGTGGGAGTTATGGCTCGAAGCCACTTCAGTTAACTTGCCTTTTCGTCCCCAGAGAGGTAACCTTCCCGCCGGGCGAGTCAGAAAAACACGACAAATCCCTCTCGTTAAAGGAACATGCTTTAACTTTAATAACGGGAGGTTCTGTTCAGGGTGTTCCTTTACCCACATCTGCTCCCGATGTGGAGGAAAGCATGCAGCCAGAAATTGTTCAGAGGGAGGGGAGCAACCAACCTCGAGCATTAAGCCTAGTGGAACAACAGCGGCTAGCCCATCTACTAGAGAGCAATCCAGTCACCCCCGTAAGAATTGACCGTCTCACTTCAGTTCTGCATGATTATGACTCCTTTTTAAAAAAACTTTTTGATACAAGGCTTCTCATATGGGTTTCATATTCATAACTCTAATTTAAGATCAAGCTTCGAATCTCCAAATTTGCTTAGTGCCAACGATCAACCCAACATCGTAATGGATAAATTACACAAGGAAATCGAAGCCGGTAGGGTTGCAGGCCCATTTAGCACCCGGCCGTTCAATAATTTTGTCGTGTCACCGTTAGGACTCGTCCCTAAGAAAGCACCCAATGAGTTTTGACTTATACAACATTTGTCATATCCGCATGAGAATTCGGTAAATTCAGGAATCCCGGTAGTAAGCAGTCTTGCGAAAATCTACTGTCACGGTTCATTTCACTTTGTAACTACTTAGGCATTCCCATTGCGCCCGAGAAAACCGTAGGACCTGAGACCGAATTGCCTTTTATTGAGGTAACTCTAAATTCTATTCGCATGGAAGCTCGATTGCCGGGGGAAAAACTCGAGAAATGTCGCACGATGCTGCTGGATGTTTACAAGCGGTATAAAGTCATGCTACACGAACTTCAGTCATTAATTGGCCTCTTAAACTTTACATGTTCAGTGGTTTTGCTGGGTAGAGCCTTCTTACGGAGGCTAATCGATCTTACGAGAGGAATTCAAAGGCCCCATTTTAAAATCTGTTTACACAAAGACGCCAAAAGTGATTTAATCTTTTGGCTATCGTTCTTGGAGCAATACAATGGTCGCACATTTTTTCTGGATGAGAGAAGGTGCGCTTCACAATATGAAATTACTTCAGATGCAGCCGGTTCTAAAGGATATGGGGCTTTATTTAGAACACATTGGTTTTATGGTAGTTGGCCTGAGTCTTAGCAATCACTGAACATTACGGCATTAGAAATGTTTCCTCTCATAATTACGTTACATATATGGGAGGATCAATTGGCGGATAAATGCGTTCGTGACCGATAACGCTGCCTTAGTGGACATAATCAATAAGCAGACGTCTAAACATAAGATAGTTATGATTCTTATCAGGGATATGGTGTTAACTACTCTAAATTCAATATTTTCTTTACGGCTCGTCATCTTCCAGGGAAGCTTAACGAGCGCGCCGACTTAATCTCCCGTTTTCAGATAGACCAATTCAAGGCAATATCCCCTGGAATGGACGAATTCCCAATGCCAGTTCCCCACAACCTTCAGCCCAGGAATTGGTCGCTCAGTTGAACAAACTTCTCAATTCTAGTCTAACATCCGGATCTCAAAAAGCGTATCAGCGTGCGTGGACGTGTTGTCAGCAGTTTCATGCTAGGTTCTACAGTGCTCGTGAAACCCAACTAATCCCTGTGTCAATTGACACCTTAGCCTTATTCATTTCGTACCTTAGTTGCAAAAAATTTGCCTTTGCTACTATTCACTCATATGTCTTGGCCATCGGCTATGTTCACCGTCTTAGGGGTATTGGTGACCCTACGAAATCCTTTACGATACAAAAACTGATGACGGCAACTAGCCGAAATAGAGTTTCCGATATCCAACTGCCAATATCGCGTCCATTACTTCACCAATTGGTAAGTTCGTTGTGTTCAACTAATTCATCGGTGGCACAAAGGAAGTGATATGCTGCAATGTTTACGACGGCTTTTTATGGTTTCTTTCGCATCGGAGAGCTAGCGGCAAAAAATGTAGATTCGGGCTGGGATGTTCTGCAATATGACGATCTTTGTTTTATATCATCAAACGGGAGCATAAGTATGGCCCAGTTGACAATACGAAAATTCAAACACAACACAGCAAATAAAGCCTTTGAAATCCTAATCGCAAGAGAAATTCTGCGTTAGTTTGCCCAGTACAAACACTACTTGATTACTGTGGCATGAGAGGCGCTGCTTCTGGTCCTCTATTTTGTGAAATTGATCTGCGCCCAGTCACCATCAGCTCATGCAATACTGAATTAAAACATTGCCTTGTTTTTTGTGGTTTAGACACGAGCTTACAAAGGCCATAGTTTCCGCATTGGAGCCGCAACTCACTCTTCCGGGCAAGGTTCCTCTAATTCCAAAATTCGTAAACTTGGTCACTGGCAATCTGAGGCGTTTAAAACGTACCTACGTTCAGGTGCTTTGTGGGCTAATGCCCACAACAATTAAAGCTGCTAATTTTGACGTCCCTGATTTAGTTCAGACAAGGGCTGCTATTTCGTGGGCACGCGAATTTATCCTTTCTGAATACTCTAGCATAGTTCAGTCATGGGCTGCTATTTTTGCTAGTTGAGGGCTATCAATCATTTGCTTAATGCTTAGTGTTAACTGTACACAGTATTAAGCCACACATTGCAAGGCAAAGGTTTGTTCAGACATGGGCTGCGGACTAACTGTCTTGTTCACGGGTTGCTAAACTATCCACGCTTGGAGCTAAGTTTAACATAATGATTTTACAAAGCATAGGTCTGTTCAGACATGGGCTGCAGGCCGCTGCTTTTCTATACAATAGTTCTATTTGTACATGCCGTTCAAGCATGGGCTGTGACATACTTTTGCATTTATTTGCCAGTAATCGCTTTTCACGTGATCTGTTTGTTGGCCGGTGGGGTGGCCACAGGTTTGTGGCTTATGGCGGGTTTTTCCCCACCTTTGATGTTTGAGATCTAACAAGTTACAGTTTCTGTATATTCAATGTTTATCTTTTATTAAACCATCATGCTGGTGGCATATTTACTCCAAATCCTAGTAGTTGTCATCTCTCTGCGCATCAAACTAGGCGCCAACAAACAGATCACGCGATTAGCTCTGTACACGATGATTAGCCCTGAACAAAAAACACCCATTAAGCTAATGGCTTAATGACATTTTTGTGAAGGGCTAATTTCCTGGTTGTTTCTCTCATCTGCATCTGGGATGGAGATAGGAAAATAGTTAGAATTCCTTGCAGGCTCAAATCATGCAATCAATGCTTTGTGATTCATTGTTGGTTCAGATAGCAACGCATGAACAACGTCAGTCTTTGACTCTATTTTCCCTCCGCCTTCCCCGGTACTCAATCCCGGCTGTTTTTTTGGGGTTATTTTGTAATGATGTTTTTGGCGGGTTTTTCCCCCACCTTTGATGTTTGAGATCTAACAAGTTACAGTTTCTGTATATTCAGTGTTTATCATTTATTAAACCGTCACGCTGGTGGCATATTTACTCCAAATCCTAGTAGTTGTCATCTCTCTGCGCATCAAACTAGGCGCCAACAAACAGATCACGCGATTAGCTCTGTACACGATGATTAGCCCTGAACAAAAAAGATTTTTTACTTAATGGCAGATTACAAACTTCAAGTAAATTAAGGTTATATAGACTACCTAATTAAAGGGGTTTTACATATAAAATAGCGTGGCTTATGAGTTAGTATATGAATTAACTTTTCCATTCTTACAATATTCTGATCTGCATTCTAAAGATTAACAGTTGCTTAATAAGTATACCTAGTTCCACTGCTTGCAAAGATCTAATTAATCTACTAACAAAAAAATGAAAAATAACAGAAAAACAATTAACTGAAATCATTGCTTAAATTCAGCCATTTTTCTTCTTTTTCACTGATCAGGACACTGGAAGAGGGGGAGCTGGTGAGTTCCTAACAAAATGGTCAATGTAAATTACCTTTTGCCAGTTATTTGCCTTTCCAGTGTAGATATTTTTTTTCTTGGTTCCCATCATACACTAACTTCTTAATAATCTGAGTTTTCATTATTTCTTATCTTTTCAGCAGCCAGTGGTAAAATATTGGGTAGTGGGTAACATAAATTTTGGACTATCATAGATGGAAATTGTTTGGTGTTGGGGAAAATATTTTCAATTTATTCAAAAATTTGTTAAGCAAAACTTGATCGTACAGTTAACAATCAAATTTACTGACACATGTAATCAATCGCAGAGATGGGAGCGATATAGATTGCAATTCTTGCCCCCCAGATCCCCGCATATCTTTCAAGGGCAAGCTAAGGAAAGCATATGATACATTTCCTAACCATATTGCCTGTACATTAAGAGAAGGTCGCACAGGAGGGTCTCAGAGTGGCAAGGTTCAAAAACAGAAGAAACAAAAATAGAGAATCATGGATATCAAAATTTTATTCCAAGAATCACAAAAAAAATTTAGCAAGTAAGGTACAGTTCTTTTTTTACTTACCTGTACAAATGCACAAAGGACTGCTTTACAACAATTACAAAGATTAAGCCAGGGGGAAAGCGTTATTACGATAAATAAAGTTACGCACTTAGTACATTGGTAGTTGCCTATATATATACATATTCATTGTTTCTATTATTAGAATTAATATTATTATTATTATTCAAATCATTTTGAAACAGGTGATGAAGAAATGCCCATACAAAACGTTGAACGAGGGGCCCAGAGGAAGCACCTGCAGGAGCCCCTGCAGGGGCAGCCGAACCAGGAGCAGTACCTGTGCCCCCTGCAAGGCCCCCTGCAGCTAGCACCAGCAGGAGACCTGCCAGGGGCAGCTGTTGTGCCACCTAGACCTGATGGACTAAAAGTAAAAAGGAGTATGTGATTAACTGAAACAACTGACTCTATCTATAATATTATTTGCAAATGTTCATACGATAGTTTTTTTTTTTTTTAAATAGAAATTACAATCAGAAGTACTAGTAGAGAAGTAAAAATCTAAAAGACTTCCTTGTTAGGGGAAACCTGGAAATACTATGGCCTAGTTTTGAAATTAAAATAGGAAATCAAGACTATTTCTAGCATACTTAAAGCAGCTAGGTAATGCACTTTTAGGCAAATTCAGCACTGATCAAATGGTCATAGAATTAACTAAAATATTACAATAATTGCCTAAAACTATAAAAGAACTCAAACAAACCACAGGAAAGCCAAGAAGGGACATGGATGGACAAAACTGGACAGGATTAAACTGGATTCTTCTTGTTTCCTACATCTCCTCTGGGAGAATAGGGCCGTATTAAACTGGATTACATTTGGGTAAATTTGAAAATGTTGGCCCACCTTTTTTAAAATTAATATCAGTTTATTTTATTTTTTATTTTTTTATTTTTTATTTTTTCATTATTATTATTGCTTATTTACACCAGGTATTACTCACATACATTAGGAAAACGAAAAAATTAAGTAATTAATTAATTCTGACAACACACGTTAGCTAAAAAAACATAAATAAAAGCTAAGAAAAAAAAATTAAAGGGAAAGGAAAACGTAAAAACAAAATTAAACAAAAAAGCAAAACAAAAAACTACTAGCACGGGGGTGGGGGAGGAGGAACGATTTCTGATCTTAATTTAATACAATTGAGATTAATTTAGTCTGTAAAGTTTTGCGGAGCATATTCACGTTACAAGTATTCTTTCGGTGTTAAATTACAAATTTTCAACTTTGTATTTATAATTGATTCTAGTAATAAATTCGGTCAATACAAGTGAGCTGTTGTTTATTTTATTTACGTACACATAGAATTTCATGAAAAGGAGGGTGTAATTGAATTTTCTCACTAGCTCCATGTATGCTGGGTGCTTAAAGGTGGCAAAAAGCATTTCTTTTGTATCTGGTTGAAAGTTGGAATCATTCCGAGTATTGAACCAATTAATGACTTTGCATGTGAAGGTTTTTGTGAATTCGCAGTCAATAAAGGTGTGATTTATGGAGTCTTGCTCACCACAGTAGATGCAGTCGCTGTCTGTACTTATCCCGTATCTGAACAGTTCTTTCTTTGTAATAACAATCCTATGAATAAATTTGAATTGAAATTCTTTCAACTTATTTTCTTTGCATGTTTTTGAAGGTACTTTAAAAACCTCTGTCCAGTTTTCTTTGTCTATTAAAATATCTCTTTCCCATCTTTCTGGGCCAGTGTGAGGTGATTGGTGTTTCTTAACGAGAAGCAGGCGGTAATAGTCTCTTGCCCTATACATTTCAAAATTGATTTGACTACTTTCGTTCAGCGAAAAAGATTCCCAGTTTTCTCCGTAACTGAAGATCGAATTTTTCCCTAGGACTCTCGCTCTGTTCTTCAAACGCACCTCCTACTATAAGAGTTGTAATTTCTGATTTGTCAATTAGGAGACAATTTAGTTCTTGAATGAAACTTACTTGTTGTATGTGGTCGTTGGGAGCATATATATTGCAAAATGACAGTTTTAAACCGTTGTAAGTGAGATTGATTAAGATTATTCTACCGTCCGCGTCACTGGATGTGAAGGTCACTTTTTCTTTTACTGCTCGATTAATCAAAATACAAACACCTTTGCTATGAGAAGTCCCGTGAGAAAAGTAAATTTCACCTCCCCATTCATTTCTCCAAACGGCTTCGTCACTTACTTTGGAAAACGTTTCTTGTAGAAAATAAAAATTGGCCTCCTGATCTTTCAGATACGTGAAAATGCTCCTTCTCTTAACCGTATCTCTAAGACCTCTTACATTTAATGAAATTACCAAGCATTTTTGCAGGTGTAACTTATGCATTTAAGATTCGATTTTTGAAATAAAAAATACGGTTCGCATTCCCCCTCGTATTTGCAATTGAAAGCACCAAAACAAAACAAAACAAAAAGGTTACCAATAATGAATTTAAAAAACAGACCTATTTTAAGAGTTCTTTCCCTCAGCAATCCAGTCCGTAGTCCCTTCTTTTATTCAACAGTACTTTGAATTCCGTTTAAAGATCATCTAAGTCCTCTTCACAATAAATTCTTACCGGTGCTCCGCTTGGCGATGTCTTTACGAATATTTTTCCATCCATTGTCCATGTGTTGGTAATCATGTTATCTTTCTTCATCTTGTTTGCTTTCCAGAAAAGCTCTCTTCGATAATTCGTAAGGTTCTCATTGATGAATATACGCCGGTCTTCTCGAAACGAGAAAGCATCGCTTGGAAATATGTCAGAGGTTTTCACGTTTTTAAGCTTGGTTCTCGCTTTGTAGAGAAGAGATTTTACTTTGTGGCTCACGAATTTGACAATAACAAGCTTAGTGGTTTTTCTTTTGAGTTTATGTGATATTTCTATATCTTCCGGTTTGATGTCGACGTTTATGGCTTCTCCAATACGGATAACAACTTCGTCGGTTGATGTGTACGCGCCTTCAGGTACGCCCAAAATTTCCAACGAGTTTTTACGCGAGTATTGCTCCAGGTCGTCATATTTTTCATCCAATTTATACGTTTCTTCAATCTGATCTTTAAGCTTTATTCTTGTGTGGTTAAGCTCATTTCTCAACGTGTCATTTGCTTTCTCGGCTTTGGTAAGTTGCGATTGAAGCTTCTCCGTTTCCCTTTGATTGGCGTTTAGGGCGGATTTCAACTCTAAAATTTCTTGCTTCAGTTCTTGGTTTTCCCTGAGTATCGTCGCAACCGTAGCTTGTATGTTAACTAGCATCTCCTTGATGTCAATTAGCTTTGGTTCGGGTTGAGTGGCTTCAAAAGTTTGTACCTCCCCGACACTATCCGCCATATTGCATCGTTTCAAAACTTTATCTTCTTCTTCCAATGAACCTCTTTCTCCTCTTTTGTGTTTCCCACTAGTCTTCTTCATTGAAATTAGCAATACATAGCATCATTCCAAGATGCGATTAAGGTCGAATATACCAAAGAAATATTATAAAAGAAGGAAACTTAAGCTCCGCTCAGAAACCACGTCCGACCATGTCGGGCTCACGCATGCTCTCTCTTAATATCAGTTTATATCAAAATGTCATTTACCCACCTGGAAAATCATTCTCAGTTACCGGTATTATGTGGAAGTGATTTTGCAAATGAAAGATTCTTGCTCTGCCAATTTGACATAAAGAGCTCATAATTAACAAAACTAAACAAAATTACCTAAAATGCCTGACCTAGCCCCTTTAAGCTAAAAAGTGCTCTCAGGGAAACTTTTTACTACAATTGCTACCAATCCTGCAATCTGATTACCTAATTTGTCATTGTTGATAAGGTCTAGACAACACTGCTTGAGTCAATGTGTCAAACAATGCCTTTTTCAGCTCGCACTATTGAAAGTATTTTCTTGATTAGTTGATATTGTAGTAAAAATGCAAGTCAAATATGATTTAGCATTGGCTGTACTCTTATTGACAATGATATGCATCATCATAGTGCACAGTGTTAAAAATCTGTTGTTGTCCAGAACATGTTGTACACTGTGATGACATGTACTCCTTGTTGATAAGAGTGCAGATATGGTGTAATGCTCAACCACATTTGATTTCTTAATTTGAACAATTAATGAAATCACCTTGCGGGCCAATGAGAACAAACTGACAACAATAAATATGGTATTAAAACCTCTTAAGCTTTAATTTCCTTATGTCTTACTTTTGTCTTCATCAAATCTGTCAGAATTTGAATCAAAGGAGACATCCCAGCCCAACTGGTTTGACAATTGAAACAAAGAGCATGTAAGGAAGACAATTTATTTTCCCTTAATAAATGTGATTTTCTTTTTTTTTGGTTTTTCAGTCAAATATTGCACATGCAAGGGATGGGGGCATTCCTACAGGGACTGCCCCTCAGGAGACCCCCATTTTTGGTGTGGTGGACAGGGTGGCCACCATGAGGGTGGGAAAACCACCAATGTCACCTTGAAATTTTTTTAATTGTACTGCTAATTACGTTTTTCTGTGTTTTGCCTTTGTTCATTTTCAAAACATTATAATTTCAGAATTTTGATATTTTAGAAAAATTTTTGTACCTTTAAATTGTTCATTTTGATTAAAATAAAAGATTTGATTTCAGATGTTTGACTTCTTTTTTCTTTGTAGCCGGCATACCTTGGGACTTACTTAGTCAGACTAGATTATTTGTGGCAGTGCAGTAAATCAAAGTCCCAATAACAACAGTGGAAATCTCAAACTGCTACAGCACATCCATATTAGCAACATGTACAGTGCATGCTTTCAAGTGAATCAATTTATCTCTTGGATCTCAGCAGGAACTAAAGCTTTCTGTAAACCTGTTTGGTGTAAAAGAAGCCACCTTCCCAGTACACAGGCTATCAACTATGTAGCTTAGTTCGATACTGTTTTGCCCATGGAAATCCATGTTTCCATCTTCAAAAGCATTTGATTCAACTGGAATCACAAAGGACATTGGGAAACGATTTCTGACCAAATTCCCACGCTGAACAACGTGTAAAAATAAGCTAGGCAGGGCTGTCAATAAGATTTGAAGTAGACGGTGATATTTTGAAAGCAGATGGCTACGGGGGCCGGAGGCTCCCACACAAGCGAGGGGTCTGGGGGCGGCTGACAGCCCCAGCAGGGTACAGGGGCAGAGCCCCGTTAAGCAAAATGGATTAAACATTTTGACCGACGTTTCGGTGCATCTTGCGCCATTATCAAGGTTACATAATTAATGATAAAAAGCGGTTTGTAAAAAGGCTAAGTTGAAGCGAATTTGCATAACATAGCGGCAAGCTAATTACTTAAATACTTTAGCACGAAGAGAATCGGACTGCACATTCAATGTTGGTTTAAGCTCTTGAATATACAGCATTTCATTAACCAGGCAGTCAAATTTGTTCATGCATTTCTTGATTACATTGAAGCGTGCTAAGAAATTGTTTGGAACAGCAGTGTTATGTTCTTTGTAGTAATGCTTGCAGATTGATGACGCCTTTTGACGGTGTCCCTCAACGCGCGTGTGAAGGTCGCCCTTTGTATACCCAACATAACCTGCATCACACAGGTCACACTTGAATAAATAAACAACACATTGCTGGGTTACAATGTTGGGCTTGGGCTCACGCAGGCTTAGATCTTGATTAAGCTTGCGGCTAGTAAACACAGGTTGAATGGTCTTTCCCACCTTGCTGCTAAGATCTCTAAGTTGCCGTTTGACAGACACTGCAGCATCCTGATCTTTATGGGGATAGCTATCCGGATGACGTCATCGGTATGCTGTTTAGACTGGTCCGCTGCGACTCTCGAGGTGATAAACTTGTTGATGACAGAATCAATAAGGTGATTCAGATACCTCAGCTTTCGGAAAACTCCTCTCAAGCATTCACACTCCTCTGAGAAATGTGTCCAAGATGATGATAGCCGGTGCGCGCGATCAAGCATGGTGACGAGCAAACCCTGTTTGTAGCGGCTGTCCACATGGCTATGATAGTGCAGGAGAAGACCTGTGTTTGTCGGCTTAACGTAAACCTTTGTTTCAACACATGGTGCGCGATTTAGAAGCTGTAAACCAAGAAAAGGGAGCATCCCATTTTCCTCTACCTCCATAGTGAAACTTACGGCGCTATGGGCGTGATTCAAGGTATCCAGAAATGCTGTGGCTGCCGCCAGATCTGGCATCTTGACCAGAGTGTCATCTACGTAGCGGCGGTAAAAATCTGGGAGTTTTCCTTGACTTTTCAGGGACCCTTCAATAGAGCACATGAATACATTAGCCAAAAGGGGTCCAAGGGGAGACCCTATGGCTACTCCATCGGTCTGTTCGTAAAGGGCCCCATAATACTGTTTTTAAGGTCATTGAAATGGCAGAAATGGAGGGACTTGCTCCTGAACTAGCAACCACCTTCTTTAAAAAGAAGGTATATTCAAGTGTGACGGAGTTTGAAGTAGATTGTTCAAACTTGGAAGTAAGTGCACCAGAATCTGGGGAACCTCTTATCACCAATCTCCTGATGAAGTGTATCACGGATTACAAAATACCAATTCAACAGGTAGGTAAATCATTCATTAGCTTACCATGTAAACATAACATCCACATGCAATTATCATGCAATACGGTAAAATTCTGATTTACTGACTTTCCCCAAGGTAGTATATTTGGACTAAATCTATATTGTCATGATTGTATTCTGCATCCTATTGTGGAGCTTGTTTCGTATTTTTTGTCACTGCACAAGAGTATGCTCACAGACTTAGTGATGTTCTTTTAATGACTGTTTACTCTGACTTAATGCATGCACCAATGAAAATTTTTAAACAGTCGTTCAGAAACATTATAAAAAAGCAAATGTACTTCCCACTAAAGGCACCCTCTATATACCCTTATTCCCCCAAAAAATGCTTACCAAAAAACTCCTTTTAACAAAAATAACTATATACGCTCAGGACTTGTGAGATTTATTTATCAGGTCCATGGGGTGTGTATGAAGGGAAGGAATAAATTAAAGGAGGTGCACGGTATTAACCTCACATCTAATTCCTCTTCATCTTTCTTAAATAAAAGGACTTGGTACCACGGGGGGGGGGGGGGGGACAGGACAGGATGCGTCAAGAAATACGCACCCTGTCTATTGGAGACACCAGTGACAAGAAGCAGTCTGTTGTAATTATACTTTTCTCTCTATGTTAACTTTATGTAAATAGTGTGAAATAAATGAACCTTGAACCCTTGGAACTGAAAGAGACAAGCACAAAGCTTAATGAAATGTAACTTACACCCTGACTTGGTAGCCTTAATTGACCAATAACTTGATAAAGTTTATTTAACATGCCTAATGCTCAACTGCATTAATGTAATTGTTGCACTTCTCTTCTTTCATGTTTTCGTGAAGATGCTGACTTGTATAAATCCAGCTGTGTCATTCAGGATGAAGGCGAACACTGAACAGGGAATGTACAGTGTGGGGTGGCTGTGGCCTTAAAATGGCTGCTGCCACTAATAAAGCAGTTTGGTGGGACATACCCTCCTGAGGACAGGATGCGTCAAGAAATACACACCCTGTCTATTGGAGACACCAGTGACAAGAAGCAGTATTTCAATAAGTTCACAAATGGCACCACCATCACAAGAGCTGCAGGAGGTGTTGAAGTAACTGCAAGAAGTTGTGTGCTGATCAAATATGAAGTATTTCAACCAGAAAGCAAGAGGGCTTTCAGAAAAGGTATGAATCACATTAAACCAACATTGTTCAGTTCATTCATCCAACCATGTGTAATCTATGTGTAAAAGTTTATTTGCTGAAGTTGTTACAAATTATGAGTGTAATCATGTAGCACAGTCCTCCTTGCATAAAGATACACCCTATAACAATCTGCAACTTTTTAACCCTCTAAACCATGTGATCAGCATCAAATTTCTTGCTTTCTCTAGATATTTTAACAACCTCTCCCCACTACTGCTATAATAAAATCAAATAATGTATTTGGTCAAGAAATGAGAAATTTTAGATTATTCTTTTTTATTTTCTTTTATGGTGTCACACAAACAAAAAATAATGTGTATAATACAATGATTAATAAATAACATAAATCAATATACCAGGTTACACTGAAAATACACAACTACAATATAATATATTAACCCTTTCACTGCCAAGAATGACTTTATAGATTTTACTGTCTAATGCCAGAAGATTTTACTCTGTCTAACGCCAGAGGATTTTACTTGTCAAAGGGGACCCCTTGGCAGTGAAGGGGTTAAAGGATAACAGATGCCAGTGATGAAGAACCTAAATTTTCAGTTGAAAGAGAATTAAAATATTTAGGAATGCGGTAGAATACAAACATATTTGCATGATTAAAACGCTTAACTTGTTTCAGGCTGCTGTAAAAAGGCACAGTATTCTTTTGAAACTGTATACATTTGTAAAAAGAATCATTTATGTGTCAATAAATACAAATTCATTAATAATTTTATTTCAGCATTTGGCATTGCAGTAGCACCAGCCTCGGAGGCAGAACAAGTCCAAACACAAGCACCAGAGGCAGAACAAGTCCAAGCACAAACCCCAGCTAATCCTGTACCAGCACCGGTTTACTCTGCAAGTGGTGAGCCAACTGGTACTAGTACTGCATCAGCTAATCCTGACTCAGCATGCTGTGAGCAAACTGGTACTGATGCTGCATCAGCTAATCCTGGCCCAACACACCGTGAGCCAACTGATGATAGTGCTGCATCAGCTAATCCTGACCCAAAACACCCTGAGCCAACTGATACTGATGCTCCATCAGCTAATCCTGAGCCAACTGATACTGGTGGTGCATCAGCTAATCCTGACCCAACTCACCATGAGCCAACTGATACTAGTGCTGCATCAGCTAATCCTGACCCAACTGATACAAGTGCTGCATCAGTTATTCGTGAGCCAACACACCACGAGCCAACTGATACTAGTGCTACATCAGCATCAGTTATCTGTGAGCCAACACACCATGAGAAAACTGGTACTTGTGCTGCATCAGCTAATCCTGACCCAACACACCGCGAGCCAGCTAATAGTAGTGCCACATCAGCTATTCGTGAGCCAACTGGTACTGGTGCTTTTGTCTTGGCAAATTGTTTGGATGATAGTGGAATCAGTTTAGAAGGTGACTAAATTATATTATTATATACCACACAAGTGAATAGTGCTTTTCGTGTGCCCAGATTGGCTAGCTCAGAGGTGAGTAGCTAAATACTATTCACCTCTGAGCAGCCAAAGAAAAACAAAATGGCTTTTGTTGGCGTATTGTCACAAATAAAGTTACTCTTTAGGCCGCCAGTTATTCAGCTTGTGTGGTATATACTAAAACAATTATTCACCTCAGTGTCGGTGAAAGTGGTGGATATTTACCTCCAATATTGGAAAGCTTGCAGCTACAGTTTGTTGCAATTGATTTGTCATCAATTACTTATGTCAATAATTGTGATAAGTAACTAACACGAAACGACCACAGTAACTGGAATAGGAATAACTTCAAGTTCAATTTTCCCTCCCGGGGTCAGCTTGAGAGCTTAAATCTCGATAACACCATGCTAAGAGGGTTTTTTGTTACCTTAATTTTTACCATTATTCTGCAAATGTAGTGTGAAAATCACCTTAATGTTGAATTTTTAAACCTGTTATTATTAAACTTTTTAGTGGAATCTGATGCCATAGCTGACAATGACCTTTTTTCAACTGTGCATGGAACAAAGAGGGGCTCAATAAATGACCTAAGAAGCCCTAATAAGAAGAGGAAAACAGCTTCAGGCATTAACTTTCAGACAAGTTTGTCATTATGTTCAAAGTACATTATTTTGAATTCAATTGTACAGTTGATTATTACCACCAATCGGAGGACAGGCTTGCAGTAGATGAAAATGCACTGTTAATAAGTCATGACAAAGTGTATAACAGTCATGTACTACACTGTTATATTAATTAGACATCTACTCAAAGCAGACAGTGAAAATGTGACAACTTTTAAATTTTCACCAAAGTTTGTCTCTAATCAAGCAAGCCTTTTACTGCCAAAAATGTTTAACCACAAATACTTCATTTATAATGTTAGTCTCTTTTTTTAACAGAGAAGCTATCAGCAGAATACAAGTACTGCATTTGCAAAAAGGTGTGTTGTGTTGAGGTTAATATTACATACACTGGAACTCCCATTATTCAAATCATTAGTCAGTGTCAGGTTCAAGTTTTTCTTTGGCAATGAGAACCAAAAGAATTGTCCTTGCTATATCTTGAAGGTTTTTGACAGTTCCCTTATTACTATTCCAACAGCAGAGATCAAAAAGCGAAGAAGATGGTATGGTAATTTGTGAAAATAAATCAAAGAAAAAAGAGAACAAGGTAAAAAGCCTTAATTTATATGACAATTTTATTCTTCCTAGAATTAAAAGTGTTTGTTTGTAAATTAACGTTAAATCACATTTAAATCTATAAGCCATCAGTACTTTTCGTTAACATCTATAAAATAGACCATTACATTGGGCTTGAGACAACAAATTTTATCTTCTCATGCCGTAAGCACTTCTCTCTATAGGTCACTTTTACTAGACTGACCAGCAGCCATGTTGGTTTACTAAAACAAAGACAATTTTTACATAAAAAATAGAGTTTAGTTACTGGAGGAATGACTTGGTACACCAATGTGGCCACCGTTTCTTTGTTTTGGAACACCAAAATGGTTACCATTAAAAAAGCGTATATAATGCTTATTACATCTTTAAGCGCCTTCAAAGATGAAATTCCTTTCACCATGCAGCCATTCCCTCCACGAGTAAAGGAAAACGCGAGGAGGCGCGAAGAGTAAAAGCGGTGCTTTGAGAGAACAATTACCCGTCTGGCTTTATCAAGGAATGCGAAAGAGCGCTGGCAACAAAACCATCTCAGCCTACCACGAATGGTTATGTAGTACTTCTGTACGTTAAGGGCGTGTCCGAAAGAATTGGTCGCGCGCTAAAGCACCAAGGTGGCGAGTTTCCTACCAGCCACAGAGAACCATCAACAGTCTTTTTCCTCGACCCAAGCAGCAGGATGAAACCGACTGTCCTTCATCTGGAATAGTGTACAGAATCAATTGCAGTCAATGCGATTTTGTATACTATGGCCAGACTGAAAGAGCACTGAAGACGCGGGTTTCTGAGCACAAAAAGCCTGTTGAGATGTTCAACCATAACTCTAAACTTGCGTGCCATGTTCACGAGCATCATCATCATATGGATTTTGAAAACGTTGAAGTCATCGGACATGAGGCGCATTACCATCAGCGGCCTTCTCTGGAGGCTTGGATGTCCGTAAAAGACCCGAATGCTGGGAATGATCACATGGTCATCCCAGAAGTCTACAAGTGCCTTGCATGCACTTAAATTCTCTCTAGTCACGCGCATACAGCACAGGCAACGTTTCAATTTAAAAGTTTTTAAATCACGCGTAACATCAAGCTGTTTTTTCAACTGATGAAGGCTTAAGAGTTAGCCGAAACGTCTTACCGTAATATACAAGTCAGTGACAAAAAACAACACTTTTATCAACTATGTCATCTCCTGACTACAATTACTCCATTTTTAAATGCAGCCATACCCCTGTGTATTTTCTTGACAATGTATAAAGTGAAGACTGTTATGAGCTACATGTAACTTGTGTCAGACTCACACAATTCATATTAACTTATTTATTTTATGAGAATTTGAAATGGGCCAAAAAGTGATATGAAGGCCAAATAATAATTCAGTTGTGCCATATGTTCTTTCAGTGCCCAGGAAACAGGCTGTCTCAGGCTGACAAGAGTGCCAAAGAAAAATCCTTGGTAAGATAGCTTTTAATTACCATGAAACTCCAAATATTGGGGATAAATTCTCAAATGTTTGACTCTTGCGCCAAATAGTTAACAGATGATTTGCATTTGTATTCAGCCCAAAAGCCGTTTTTTTTTTACTTGAATAATTTGTCTGAGTTCTAGCATTAACTGGCCATGTCCACATTAACTTTATTTATCTGGAACCTGCCAGGCAAGACTGAACGAAGCCCAGCAGTAGTCCTCACAGAAATAAAATTAATTTGATTATATAAATGCAGAGACTGTTTATTGTGTTCTGTTAAATATCCTTTATGATTTTTACAAACTCCTGCTCCTGCTAAATCTAGGATCTTTCCATTGTACGGTAAAAAAGGAGAGAAGGTGTTTGCACCATAGTATGAACACTGTTGTTCAATATAAATTACTATACAGCAACTAAAATTTTTCTTAGGCTTCTTAGGCAGTCAGGGGATGATAACTATACGGATGACAAGGTTGCTCTTCAGTCCCTACATTTTTTAAAAATGGTAAACAAATTTACAACAAATTAACTTTGCAGTCATGAATGTCAAGTTTTCATGGATTCTGAACTGATCTGCTAACAATGGCTACTCCAACATGATCTAACCACCCCCTTTCCAATTTCAGTCCTTGTAAAAAGGGAGGGCTTTTTCAAATTAGCAGTTTACCAGAAAATTCTTATTATTGCCAGTGCCATACTGACAAGCAAACAATATGCCTATATTGTTATGACCCTCCCCCTCTTTTCTGCCCCCCACCCCCCCCCCAAAAAAAAATTATTTTAATTGTTGGGTGCTCTACTATACATACTGTACTTCCCGTAAGTCAAACTGCATTAAAGAAAAGGTCAGATTACCACTGTATACTACAGTACATTGTTCAAACATTTTCACGCGATCAATTTAATATATCAAAAAAAGCTTTGTGATCACAAGACTAAAAATAAACTCAGGTGGTGGTTCATCAGTTTCCTTGAATTCTAAGTTGCCTGGAAAAAAGGGTTGGCAAAGACATGTGCAAAAAAACAAAAATCAAAGTGCTCTGTGAGCAAACTCGTGAAGTGAACAAACGAATTGAAATATTTTTTGGATTATGTTTAACATTATTTGGTTTAGGGAATATTGTGGCTGATTTTCATGTCTATAGTACAAGCAGTGGTTCAGTGTTCACTCATAACGTACCAAAGAAAAAAAGTAATAGTTGGATAAGAAGGCATTACAATTGAAACGATCATGCTTATACATTTGACGAGGGTGGACGATGTCATGTTTTAAACATTTTTCATTTTTGTTTCTGGTTCACCAAGAAATAGTTGGCAGCAAATGTGGTTAAAAAGTGGACATTGGAAATATTGAAAAATCAAGGCAATACTCTCTTAATGAAAACATTAATTATTCTCTCTTTATCAAATGAGATAAACAGAAACTAGTTTTAAGTTTTGATCCAGACTGGACTTGTCATCTTGTGCTTATAAGGATTGTACAAGGCCATGTTCAAGACATTTTTGATGGAAGTTTCTGATGTAAACATTCAGTGAAATGCAAAGTCTAGGCGATATTTTCATTCCAAGTTGAAACAAGGTGACGAGGAAATGAAGGTTATTTTCCTTTGTCAAGGGAAGTTAGAGAAAATTAAGCAAAAGGAGAGGAAAAGACTTCCAACTCACGTAACCAGTGCAGTATGCCAATAATGAATAATATAGAATGAACAAGTTGCCTATAGTATCCACAGGAAAGAGCTCAGTTCCAGGGTGCCATTTAAAGTTAATGTTTACATGCTGCATGAACGCCTCCACTTAGACTTGCCAAAAGTAGACTTTTACTTCGATAAAATGAAATGGACTTGTTCCACTTGCTTGGATTCAAATTTAAAATCTGGGTGCGACGTAATGATTCACAGACTACCCCTTACTCCCTGGAATTTTTTTGATATATTTCAGAGCCAGCGTAAGCAGAGTAATAAACCATATGCCCAGTAATCACAACCATGTTTAAGATCAGATTTTAAGGCATTAATAATTATGCTGACTTTGAGGACAAAACAACAATGAAAACAACAAAATTTCAATTCATTTACTATAGCGTGGATAGTTAACATTAGAGAAAATACTGGAAAATAAAAGCGAAAAAGACATATTTAAACAACAATATTTAGAGACAAAAAAATCCGAAAATTTCTTCGTCTGCGACAAATAATACAGCATAGTGAAAGAAAGATGAAAGTTGTAAATAAAAAAGACGACAAAAATAGCCAATTATTTTGAGATAAATCGTATTTCAACTGTGCTAAATTAGTGCCCACTTAGTTCTTTTCTCAGGTGTTTTGTAACAGCTGAAAAAAACTAAAAACTTGTACTTGAATGACGCGAATAAAGTAAACAAACACGGCCGAGGAGGTAGCTGTAAATTAAATATGCAGAAATCCATGATGCAAAAATACTGTGAACTTTAAATACCTAAATTTGCCAAAGAAAGGTAACCAAATGAAAGAAATGCGACAGAAAGTTCAATAACAATAAATTTTCATTCAAGATGAGGCAGAAAAAACTATTTAAAAAGGAAAACGTGTTCAAAATTTCCCAAACGTGCTTCACTGCGTGATAGTGACAGCATGTTCACATGAGTCCAGTATAAATTAGGTTATGAAAAACTGCATCCAGTTTTTTTTTTAACTTCAAGATAACTAAACAGAACTGAAGTTGTGTATTCACTGGCAATTTAAGCAATGTAAATGCCTTTTAACAAAATTGACACCAACGTTTGTTAACTTTTTACAAGAGGCGAGTATAAATGAGGTTATGAAAAACTGCATTCATCTTTGAGTTATTTTTTTCGTAAAAAAAATACCTCTTAGTCGGCGCGTCGGGTATGTTATGGACGGGTAGTTCAGTGAGTGGATCAGTGGATCAGTGAGAGATGTATGTATGTCACACCAATCAGATTGGATCTACTATTAAACACCAATCAAATTTCTTGTTGTAAAGGTACATGGCAAGTGAGAAGATTTGATCCCAAAACAGTTGAGAACGGCCATATTTATTCTTCTGTAAAAGAGGAGGAAGTATTCATATATTGGGTTTACCTCGACATTGTCTGTGGGTTAGGCTGAGGAGTTTGTGGGCGGGTTTGATAGTCATTAACAATTGGATAATCAGTCAAAGAAACATAGTGTTTGGGATC
This sequence comes from Platygyra sinensis, assembly GCA_019787425.1. Lineage (NCBI taxonomy): Eukaryota > Metazoa > Cnidaria > Anthozoa > Scleractinia > Merulinidae > Platygyra > Platygyra sinensis. The sequence continues at coordinate 51,918 of JAHPZR010008759.1, read as the reverse complement.
ATGTATAACTGCCAGGATGCGATGAAGGGTGAGCTTTTCCCATTATGTAAAGTTTTGAACTAAATAAGTGTTAGCCGCTCTACTACTAATGTTGATGTGGTTTCTATGATATGAACAATTGTATTTAAGGGGGCGGAATGCAGTAGAGGGAATGGTAAGAGGTTGTGACCAGGTTCGAATCGTTTGCATGTTGTAGTGAAACCTAAATATTGCTACAGAGTGGAGAGCGAGTCGTTAATTTCAGCATCTATATCATTGATCAGTTTCAATGAAAAGTTTCGACAAGAAAAGCGAAGAGACAACGATTAATTTTGTCAACAGAACAAAAAGAAATTATTCTGTGACGATTTTACATTTATAATGGTTCTTGTTTACTACTGGGATGAGAAGATATGTTATAAATGAAACTTAATCTTTGCTCGTCAACGTTATCAGGGTTTTCGCTTTATCACATTAATAGCCAGCACGACGAATTGTAGTAGAAGAAAAATAAAATTTCTTGTTTAAGATACCTGAAGTGAGGTAAATGAAGTCTTGGGAGTTCTATGTTTGTGTTAAGTCAGTGCAACGACTTTGGTGAATGAATAATATACATCGGGTTGTTTCAGTGTAATGGTGGCTAGTTATGAATGAGATGAGCTTTGCATTTTGAAGTAGTTCATGAGTCAGTAGTAAACAAATGGGAAGAGATAATTTATTTCAGGTTACAGAGGGTAACTTGGTACTTTTGTTTTTCACAATGAGTAAATTCAATTAGACGTCACGAATCGTCGCTTCTAGTTCAAAGGACATGTTTTAGAGGAGACAAGACTATTTAGATTTGAAACAGTTTTAATGTTTACAAAATAAGTGAAGTGACAATTGTTTTGTTCTTGTATGCAAATGTAACGAGATATCTTTATTTTTAGTTACAAAGGGTAATTTGACACCCTTGTTTTTCACAAGGAAGTAAATTCAATTAGAGGTGATGATTCGTGAGCACTTATTTTCCGAGATGTTTGCTAATTTTAGTTAGAATAGGTAACTTGATATTTCTGTTTTTCACAAGAGAGTAAATTCAATTGGAGCTGACGAATGAATCGTCACCACTTGTTCCCATGATCTGGTAACTTAACACTTTTGTTTTTCACACTGGAGTAAATTCAGTTAGAGCTAACAAGTTATGGCCTCTTGTTCCCAGGATATTAAACAAAAAAGAAGTTAACATGTTTGGGCAGCTTTTAGGTGTCTGTAGAAGAGGTTTGATATGGTTAACTTGAGGACATTTTATGATATTCGTTTCAGTCCAAGATCTTTCTTGTTAAAGGTAAAAAAAAAGTATGAAAACTGTTCAAAATAATGTTCCTTGAAGACTGCGTGGCACCAAGTTAAACTACAAATTAATCAGTAAATCAGGCTTAAACGAGTCAGAGAGCTTATTTCTCTTTCTTGCTATTTTTGAGTTATTTTTTTGTGAAAAAAATTCTTTTTAGTCGGCGCATCGGGTATGTTATGGACGGGTCAGTGTGAAGGTGCAACAAGAGGCTTAAACAGTTCGTGTCTAGTCGTTGTTGTCAGTTGTTGTGCTACAGATTGATCAGTTGATTGCTTGGCTATAGTCATCAGTGAATCAACAAGGACAACCTCGTTCCCAGGGTCTCTCATCTTACTGCCTGGGGCGAGCGAGCGAGGAGAGAACGAGGTTGCAACAAGGACTGCTTGCAGATAACTGAGAAACGTGAGGGTAGATGTTCAGGTGATTATTAACCATGACGTCATCAGAGATAAACGATGATGCAATAATATAGTTTGTGTTAATCAAGTGATATGGTGTCTACCGTAATAATTGAATCATCGAGGGGTCTCTGGAATGTGCATTGCGTTGTGACTGTAGTGCTGGGAAAACAGCTAATTTTTAAAAGCGCGGTTATAAGATCTACGATCTTTCTTGTCGTCTCTAACCCATACCTTACTTACAACAGTTTTGACCTACATGTACTATATTTCTGTTATTCCACCCACAAAAATAATATAGGTATTAAATCATCATCTGTCAATACTCCATGTTTCATTATGGAAGCACACAATACACATATATAGCTTGCCCCTCTACAAAAAAAAATTCACAGCCCTTTTTTGCGCAACAACTCAAAAACCTACAGAAAAACAGTCACCCATTCTCCCCCCCCTTCCACCAGCCCATTTATTCCAACAAAAAACTCCTACACGCTTAGCATGCCTATATTTTATCCATACCCTCTTGCGACAACTTAAGATGACAACTTATCTTAGCGATACAAGATCGTATGTACATCAGATTCTCAGTTTCTTTCTTGCTGTACGTTGTAGCCAAAAAGCTTGTCAAATTAACTAAATTATCACTGTAAAGAGTCGATTAAATGCTCCCATTTTCATAACCTTTTATTTAAAAAAATAACTCTTCCACACCTTGCGTGCCTATGTTTTTAAACTGCAACATAAGAAAACACAATCTTGTGCATCGTCTGGCAATTTACATAATTCATGGTTTGAAATTAGATAGATGTTCTGCTTGTAGATGCAATGATTGCATTTTTGAAATTCTTAACTTCAAACACAACTACACTACTTTTGGCATGTACACCAGGAATACTGTTGTAGCGGAACAACTTAGAGGCGGCTGGAACACCCTTTAAAAAATCCTAACCACCAAAAACAGTAAGTGCAAACCATAGGTGCTAATCGCTCACCACTAACTGTCAATTCCAACCCTGATTCTAACTGTTCACTAAGATTGTTAGTGGATGTTCCGGTGTTCTAGTTTTAGTAGATACCACTATTTGCCACACCTCTGAATGTGCACAGTTTCACATTCTTGTAACAAATTGACGAGTGTTGCCTTTTTTTGCTGAACTTAATGTGAAAAACAATAGTAGTAAGTTTCACAGAAAATAATCAATTAAACATTATTAATATCAGAATATTTGTGAACTCTCAGTTCTTACTGCACAAGTAACATTTTCTCTTTCAGTATATGAACAAAAAGCCTCCTCCTGCCCCTCAGGGTGTTACAGTTGACTGGTGATTAGGGGCAGGTAGAAATTGGGCTATGATTTTTGCCTTTTTGTCAACTATGATGGTGTGTTGACCAGATTTTAAGAGGAGGAGTTTAAGTTCTGCTGGTTCTATTTGTGTCAAAGATTTAGCAGATTTTACATTCTTGAGAAAACTCTTGATGCCATCATTGAAACATGTATAGATATCTAATTCTTGAGTAGTAGTTTTAACAATTATTTGTGCCACCATCTTTGTGTTACAGAAAGATGTTAGTGTTGTGATGTTACCATTGGTACAGGTTATTTCTTCTTCATCAGGTGCTGGTTGCTCTTTAGTTGGAAATGTATGGTTGCAGGCCAAGCAAGATGGTGACTTCTTTATGTTTACTCCTACCACTTTCACTTTGAGGAGATTATTCTTGATTTCTGGTGCATCAACGTTGATATTCTGAATATCATCTATTTCTTCAACTGTTGTGGATTCATTGGTGTTCAGATATTCCTCATCATCGCGCACAGGTACATTTTTGAAATGGTAGGACTTTCCTCTTGCCACTTGATTTATTGTATTCTCCCATAACACCAACTTAGCACATCCAGTTTCATCAGCCACTAGTGTGTCACACTTGTATCTGGTTTTTGTGTCTTGAACAATGGGATTCTTATTCTCTTCTTTGATAATGACTTTGACCTTAAGGTCTACAGTGGCGTAGTTGTTGGCTTGAAGTGCTTGACTGACTGCATGTAAATGATTGTCAAGATTCTCATTGAAGATGAACTTTAGCTCAGTTGGCATTATTTTAGCACTCTTAGGAACTGTGTACTCTTCTAAGTCGCTGTTAAGTCGTTTTTTAGGGTTCAAGTTGGCTTCTATTTTAACTGGTGATCTTTTTTCATTAAAGTTAGAAGAATGCTCCGTTTTGGTGGTGAAAAACAAACAAGGCGAACAGTTTTATCTTCAGACATCTGGAGCTTGAGGTCAAAGTAATTTGTTGTTCCATTTGATGCAGTCTTGATTTTACTTAAGCCATGCATATATCCTTCAAGAGCTGAAAATTGAAAGTTAAGCAGTTATTAGATTAGAAAAGAGGTATGCATTCAATTACTTTGAAGCATTAGTGATATTAAGTCTCTGCCCAGAGTATGCAATGTGAGACTAGAATGCAATCTCACTTAGTGAAATAATTAGCAAAACCTTCATTACTGGAATTGCTATCGTATAGTGGTCTTCGCTAAGTATCAAACTAAGTGTAAGACTGACATGAACTTTTGAAGTTACCGGTACTAGTTTAGAATTCATTTAAATTTGAATAAGTACTAAATACTGTAAGTATTACATAAAAGTGTTACTGTGGTCCAGAGTAACCGGTATGTAGTTGTTTATTAGGCAAAAAAGTATTGAAT
>JAHPZR010008759.1:30000-37500 GCA_019787425.1 Platygyra sinensis | reverse complement strand
TCTTTGGTCGTAGTAGAATTTCTATTTTGCTCAAAAGAATTTTCGCTGTTTTTGTTTCGTATTCTTGAAGAATGGTAAAATCAGGTGAAATCATGATACAAACTAAATTTTGAGATGGAATGACCGGATTATATTGGCTGCCAGTAGGGAGAAAATATATTCTCATATGGGCTCTGCCTACCTTTCCTTCATCTCTTAACTTGTTGCCCAGAACATCAGCGTCAGTTTCTTTTAGAGACAGCCACTCCAGAACAGATACACGCATTAGTTCAGATTCTTTTTAATCTACTTCATGGAAACATACCGGTCTCTAAGGAAGTGAAGCACAACTTAAAAAAGCATGCAGATGCCCTTGTTAGTCTCGTTGAATCAAGTGTTCCTTACAGGAAAAAAAAGTATATTCTTGCTCAAGAAGGTGGAGGTTTTATACAAGATTTGCTAATCCCGGTTCTAACTAGCATAGGGCCCTTAATGTTATAAAACGTCGCGATCTAGTCTGTAGTATAATCAGTTGGTTCTTGACGTTAACGAGTGCAGGTCAATATGAAGAGAAAAGTCGCCTGGGATGAAGAGGAAGAGAGCGATTATGAAGACAACAACGCAAGTGAAAACGAGGAAAGCGATAACGAAGAACCTCGAATTAAAGATGTTTTAGAAAGTCTGTCCCAACGGGTTTCCCAACTAAAGGCCTCCGATCTATTACACAGCATGGCGGCTTCCAAAGATATCTTGTTTTGGACACCTCGCGGACAGTTAGTCCGAAACCAGCGAATAATACCAGTGACGAACATTTCAGAGCTGGTCGAATATGTGTTACTCCCCCATAACGACGATGTTGTTAAACCTCGAGCCCTCAAAACATTTATCGATGGGTTGGCAGAGTTAGGAATCGATAAGCGTTTGATACAAAATAAGAGAATTTTGGCGGAGCTATTGGAAAAAGAACAAGCCTATCGCGATAAAGACAGAGAGGCTGGTGATGAAGAAATGGTCTCCGAAAGTAGTGATAATGAAGAAGGCACAGAGACAGCGTCTGAATATAGTGAACACCAAGAATCAGAAAACCCAGATCTGGAACCTGAAGAAAATTCAGAGATTTTGCTTAAAGGAAAAGGTCTTTGCTGCTATTGCAACGGAGAGAACGTTTACGAAAGAGCAGTAGTCAAATGCCCTAGATGTTTTTGGCATGATGGTTATAGGATTTGTCCGATATGTGTACATCAAATTCCTGTTGATCGTAAACACTTGGCAGATGGATTTATTTGGTGTGCTGACTGCCACGCGGTGAAACACATTAACTCAAACACTTTAAAAAGGACTCATTATCCTCCAAGCGAAGATGAAGACGATTGATTTCCTAATACTTTACTCAGTTTTGTTCAGTTGTAATTTTCGTGTATGCATTTCAAATCTCTGTGTATTAATTTTTTTGTATTCGCTAATAAACGTAATAAAAGAAACAAGTTGTTCAAACATATTTATTGTCGCGTGTTGACACTTAATTAGCGGTCCGAGCTTCTATTGTTGTCATTTCAATGATAGAGCTGTCCCATGGGTTTCTCCGTTCGAGTTTTGTCAGTATGCAAATCTAGGGAGTGGAGTTCAGTGCGTGACTAACGGAGCGGAAAACTCGAGCTCTTAGCTAAGAATTTAATTCTCTCTCTCATCAGCAAAGCTGAGAATAAAAGCATGATAGCTTCTACCTAAATCAATCGGGGTTAAAAGATCCCGATTTCGAAAATCGGAGAACGTTTTCATAGAAAGCTAGAGAACCTTATTACAATTTCAAAACATTTGTGGTTGTTTCCGAGTCACGGACAGTTAAACAAGCGCTCAAAGCAGTTTAAAAAACATGGCCGCTAGTGAAAAAAAAACGATCTTCATGATAAACATTTCGAATAAACTGAAAGTCTCGGAGATAGACTTTCGCAGCAAAGCGATTACAAGAACGATAGCGCTTTCGTTAAAATTCGCGCTTATAATTTTAACACATAAGAGATTTTTTCCAATCAGGGTTCATTAATAACGGGCAAGTTAAGACAACCTTATTGTTTTCATTGTACTAGAGCGACGCTTATTAGTAAACCTATACCGAATTAGTATGCAGGAACGCATTTTACCTAGGCAGTTTGAATATTAATGATTTACCTCGACCTAACTTGACACTTACCCGACCGTTATGCATATTAATGATTTTCCTCGACCTAACTCGACAGTAACGGGGATCATTCTGACCCTCTATGACTACTCATGCACAGAAAGTGTTGCTTTTTGCTATTTGGAACCTGCATGTTAATATTGAAAACTATTTCACAAGAAATACTACCAATGTCACAAAGTAGAAGTTGCAGATACTAAGTACCTTTTCAGAGTGCTTGCCTTTTATTTTATCATAACCACAATATTTTTCACCTTTTATTTTTTTGCTTCTCCATAAGGGGGTTGCTACCCTCTCAATCCAGCCCCTCCCCGAAGTCTGCTCCTATACAAACCAAAATGTTTGAAGATGCTAAATTACCAATTGGCATTTAAAGACTCTGAGCTTGGAATTAACATGTTGGCTATATTAAGTTATCAACCAAAGAAGGTGACAGCATGTCTACAATCTGAAATTTAGAACCTACTGTATGTAACTGACCAAAACAGAGTACTTAATGACCTTGCATCTGACTTACAAAGGTGCATACAGTGTAGTGATCTCAAGTTTCAAGAGCTACTGCAAGTGATCAAGAATATACTTCACCAGTTCTGCTTTTATTTCAAAATTTTGTTACAATTTTGTTATTTTAGTCAAAACATCTCAGTGTAGATGATTTAAAATTAAACTTGGTCATACTGAATTCATTTGTTATAACAGGCCACTTTTCATATATTAATATTGAGTTATTTAAACAGAACCATATCACCTAGCTTGGTGATATGCTACTGATTTCAGTCATTATTTATTTACTCTTTGTCAATTTGTAATCTAGGTTTTTATTAGTTAAGCATTTTAGATAGTGCAGGTCCACAGAAGGACTTAACGTCTTGCAGATACTCTTTAATTTACCTGCTTTATCAAATAAACCATACATAAGTATGTAAAATTCAGCTTGATAGTGTGACCCAGAGGACACAAACAAAGAAATTAAAAACAATTTATTGACAGCTCACTTCTACAGTTGCACTGGCCTGATTACAGTCATTATTTCACGAGCACTTTGTGCACATTGCGGACGGTGTTGGCGAAATAACTGATCATCGTTATGGAGAGGGTTTTTACGACCACCCAAGCATTAAGGTTATTCAAGCGAACATTGGTACAAAAGGTGAAGAAGATTGTCTTAGCTTTCAACTCACAAACGCCATGCAAATAGAAGAGTTGTTGTCTAATGTAAACACTAAAAAGTCTTGCGGGCATGACATGCTGCCACCGCGCCTTATAAAGGAGTCTTCCCGTGCCATAGCTGGTCCTGTCGCGAAAATTCTGAATACTTCTATTGCACACAGTCGATATCCATCCCGCTGGAAAATGGGGCAAGTTACACCCTTGTTCAAGAGAGATGAGGAATTAGACAAACGAAACTACAGGCCTGTTGCTGTTCTACCCTGCTTGAATAATATTTTTGAAAGACTGCTCTCGGCTCAAATACAGGATTTCTACCAAGGTCTATTGTCGGACTTCGTTTCAGCTTATAGGAAAGGTCATAGTTGCGAGACCACGCTTCTCAAGCTTACGGAAGACTGGCGCGCATGCCGTGATAGGAAGGAACTAGTGGTTGTCGTATCCATGGATCTGTCGAAAGCTTTCGATACGATTCCACATCCTCTTCTACTTGCCAAGTTGAAAGCTTACGGTCTCAGTGACAGCGCCTGCGCCTTGTTTGCAGACTACCTGAATGGCAGGACACAAAGGGTCAAAGTTGGAGATTCTTTCTCAGGATGGCAGACAGTTACCAGAGGATTAAAAATGTTTCTAGAAGTGCCAAAATTAGGGTAAATGTCCAAACATTTCGGGACTGTGCCCTTCATCAGTGGAATGTCGTTATGAATTGAGCCACGTTTCCTGTTATTTAAGGTTCAAGGTTCAAGGTTCAAGGTTCATTTATTTCACACTATTTACATAAAGTTAACATAGAAAGAAAAGTATAATTACAACACACGATTACAAGATAAAATAATTACATACAGGTTAAAAAATGTGTATGGTGGTCAAAGTAGCAAAGGCTTTCTAGTTGACCACCATCTACTTTTAAGTAAACAAAGAACTGACACTGAGCTTAACTTAAATATGGTAGAAAATATTTGTAGAGCCTAGGACTAATGTACAGAAAAAAAAATGTATGTAAATTAAGCATGTTAGAGATATGTTGAACCAAGAGAGAAATCTAAAAAGGACAAGCTTAGCAAAAGGAAACAAGGAACAAACAAACAAGCAAACAAACAAACAAACAAACAGCAGCAGCAGCAGCAACAGCAGCAAGCAAAAACAGAAGTTTAGCTACATACTTTACATTTGACCATTAAACAAAACATATATTAGCTGATTGACAAGAAATTAGGTGAGCCTTATAAAGTTTCTTAAACCTGTTAAATGTATTTGCTTTTTTTAATGCCAAGGGGACAGCTTCCCACATGACAGAAGCAGAATACTTAAAAGTAAATTTGCCTATGTTAGTTCTAACTTGTGGTCGGTAAAAGTTAAGCTTAGTGGAATTTCTGGTGTTATAGGAGTGAACAGTTGTTGTTTAAAATTTGAAAGTTGCGTACGCGCACGCGAACTTCAAATAAACTGAAAATCAGTTACCAGAGGAGTTCCGCAAGGAAGCGTGCTCGGGCCGATGTTATTTAACATATTTCTGAACAATCTATTCTATCATATAAAAGATGTTAATCTACATGCCTACGCTGATGACGAACAACTTTATGACTCGGATGTGGATCCTAGGGCCCTTGAACAGCGGATACTTCATCATCTCCAAACTGCGAATCAGTGGTACACAGAAAATGGCATGATTGTGAACCCCGACAAACACCATGCTATGGTTTTAGGGACCACTGACTACAAATTCTCTTTTCCTGTTGAGGACTCCCTGGACTTACTTGGAATGACCATTGACAATCAGTTAAACTTCAAACATGTATCTTTAGCACGTAAAAAAGTTAACAATCAATTGAATGTCATGATTAGATTTCGTAACCTCATTTGTACCGTTACCAAGTTAAAGTTGTATAATGCTTTCATTTTGCCCCACTTAAAATATTGCTCTACGGTCTGGCATTTTTGGAGTGCCAGAAACCGTGATAAATTAGAATCTCTTAATAAGCGCACCCTACGTGTTGTTTTTAATGATAAAGTTTCCTCTTACCAACAGTTATTGTACAAATCAGAAGGATCAAATTTGTATAACCGATGGATTCAAAATATGTTAATTACTATTCATAAATGTTTGAACTGCAACAGCTTTCCTAAATATCTCAAAGACATGTTTTCTTTGCGTCAGTCTGAATACTCTTTTAGAAAAACGAATATTTTATCGCTATGTAAACCTGTTACTTCTACTTATGGCCTCAACTCCTTTCGTTACTTTGCGTCTAAGAACTGGAACTGCTTACCTGATAATGTAAGATCAGAGTCTACTTTATCTGGTTTTAGAAGACTCCTGGAAGCAATCTCCTTTTAGATTTAACAGTATAATTAACATTTTTTCATGTATGTAAATAGATTTTTAAGCATGTATACAGACTTATTTTATGTATGTATGTAGATAGATTTTCTCTTTTTTTTGTTCTCGAAGATATTAGCCTATTAGGCTACTCTAAAATTCGAGTTTAAATAAAGTTCATGTATGTATGTATGTATGTATGTATGCATGCATGCATGCATGCATGCATGCATGCATGCAATATGTATGTATGTATGTATGTATGTATGTATGTATGCATGCATGCATGCATGCATGTATGTATGTATGTATGTATGTATGAGGTGCTGTGACAATGGAACCCGTTTCTAGCATTTAGCATCTAATGTAACAAACGTAAAAAATCATAACCTGATCATTGCTGTTGACCACAAGACTGTTATGAATGTTAATCTTACATTTATGTCAAATTACCTGTGTCACACTGAGTTCCCTCTACACAAGCTGCATTGAGCCGGAACTTCAGGAGAGATATAACATAAGGACTAGCGATGAAACCACGAGCTATACTTTCATTGCTAATTCACTGTACCCACTGGAGATAATCTTCCGTTTACTAAAAAATAACATTGGGAACTAAATTTTACTAGTGAAATAAATGGTGAATGTCAGAACAAGGTGATTTAAACCCATTTCAATGGATTTCTGAGATCAATCCAATTGATTATAGCAATTTTCAAGGAACAAGACAATTTAAAACAGAACATTTACGATCAAAATTTTAATGGCATCTGAGTTATATCTTGCAATTTTGTTCAATAATTCCTCCAAAATATGGTGTTTTGCTGTTTTAGTGCTAATATCACTGACCTGGTAATTCAGTTAAAAGAAACATCCTTGCAGCTCACTGCTATAAAAAGGTAAGGTCATCAGTGTGCTCAAGTTTTCAGAGTTATTTTGATTTATGTAATTAATGTATTATTCATACATAGGTGTAAGAAAATGAATGTCAACATCATTGCAACAGAAGTATGTGTATAGGTCGAAATAAAACTGAATTTCAGATTAGAAATAATAATCATGCATTTGTAGTCAAACCACCATCTGGGATGAGTACTGTCTTGCTAAGTTCTATCGCCATAAACTTTGAAGATCCTTCCAACAAATTAAACAATTGAAATCTATTTTGGTTTGCAACATTTCAAATGCCCGCAAAAAGGGAAATAACTCCACCTCACTTCGTTTCAAAACAAGACATATTCTTCTTTTCGGGATCCTCAAGCTCTGTAGGCCATAAATTTTTTTAAGTCACATTCTCTGAACATACAACATCCTCACCCTGCGACAGATCTCCTTCGCGATTTCACACTCATCCTGGCTAGCTAACACCTGATGAACAAACTACTACCATCGTATGTGAAGCAAAGCAGACTTATCGTATGATTTACCTTTCCCTTTCTCGGAAAATAAATCAAAAAAGGTGTCACTGTAGCGTTTATAAACAAATCCACGAAAGGAATGAAACACACTCCACTCAAGCATCTACCACTTTATCAGCCAGAAAAAGCTCCTGATCCTTTCTGCGGACCCTTTTGACAATATCAACTTCCTACAGCACTTCCCCAAGAAGGCTTATGGCTTGAATTGTCCTTCTTGTGCGGTTTTAAAAGCACGCTCCCTGCAAAAGGCCGCCATTATTTAAACGAACTTACCTCAATCTGCCGATTCCATATTTAGGCAAAAAATATTCCGTGGTTCTGATTGGTCGGCTGAAAAACCCCAGCATTGTTCCCAACATATAAAGGGAATTTAGACACTTCTAGGTGATAAGCTTCTGGTTCTATCTATCAGTTGTTGTGAAATACCACAAATCATT
>JAHPZR010008759.1:22500-25000 GCA_019787425.1 Platygyra sinensis | reverse complement strand
ATTATAAGTAAGAATACAGCTTATAATTTCAATGAAGAATTTAGCAAAGGAATGAAATGATCCCCAATATGATGAAGCAAAGTTATTGCTGACAACAAAAAGTTCATTTTTTTTACAACATCAAAACAGAAAAATACTTAGTGATTGTTATTACTCAATGACATTTTTCATCAAAGGAACTCTTACAGATAGACCAATTTAAAGTGATGTAATGAAGGTATATGATTCAAAAACAGTAACATTTCTCTTTTCAATCACATTTTGAATCACTCGACAACATGTAATTATTTAAATTAAGAAAAAAAAAGAACCTCGCCATAATTATTACATCAAAGAGATCATTTTTCTGGATCACTACTTGTCCTTTGATGATTGCATTGCCTGCATAAAATTTTTCATAAATTGTTCCACGAGCTGGAACTGCTGCGCTTGATTTTTTACCATAGATTCTAGAACCCCAGAAATTTTGTCTCCCTGCTATTGTAGCTTCTTCAGTCTCACAGAATAGAGCATCACCTTCTTGTTCCTTATGCGGAGCTTTTGCACTTTTGGCGCTCTGTCTTTCGTCGCGTAGACTCTTTCTTTCCTTCTTTCGCTTTAGACCAAGGCGGCGAGAGACTCTTCAAATTGTTCATCGTTGACACTTCCTTCCTCTTCTGGTCCTCCCTCTTTTCCATTTGAATAAGAGGAACTCGAAGAAGATCCTGGCGCAGATTCTTCTATGCAACTGAATGTCACAATGTCACAACATCCAAGAATGGAGTCGATCTCATCATAAAATCGCGAGGTTTTTCGTTCGCCCCCAGTCTTCGGACGGTTGTGGTCTTTCGCCTCGTTGTACCTATCTTTAAGGTATTCCATTTTCCATTGGTATTGGGCGCTAGTAACTTTTCGGATCTTCGAAATTTCCTGAGCAATCTCCTCCCAGACTTGTCTCGCGTGCCGCGACTCTAGTCTTGTGTGCTTGTCACACCATAACTGCACAAGAAGCTTCTCCTCTTCTTCTCCCCATTTTCTGTACCCTCTTCCTGCTTTCTCAGAATTGTCAGGCTCGGACACTTCTTGGGGTTCTGGTGTTTCAGGTGGCGTGGAGGCTAGAGGCAGTGGTGCAGTGCTAGAGTAGCCTGCTTGTGCTGGTTGAAGAGGCTGAAAGGGCGACAAAGCTGCCATCGCTGGTGGAAAGGTGTTCTGCGGAATTTGCTGCCTTAACAACTGCCCTGGCCTACAGCGGTCTTGCGCTTCACTTGGGTTCATCATTTGATCAGAATGGATGTCCCAAAAACCGGGAAAATTGATCCGAAATCCTGGATTCATGATTACCTGTGATTGTGAATGATACAAAGGTTGTACAAAAAGTGCAATGTGGTGAACCAAAAAAAATTTAAGGTTCAATGAATTGACTGGCAGGTTTATCACAAGAAAAACAATTTTTGTGTATTGTTCGCAAAAAGTCATGTTCCGAGGCAGGACGACGGCAACTTTGAAGATTTGTCTCCGTGGACAAGTTTTTGTCCGCGGTGGAACAAGTAGGTCGCACTTGGCGTGGTCAACTGATGACAGGAATTTTTATCAAAACAAACTTGTCTAAGTTCTGTCCCAAGTGCGACCCAGGCCCAAGCTTACTGATATGTAAACAAGTCACAACTATACGCCACCAACCAACACTTATTTCTCTTTCGATTCAGATAAAAGTCGAAGTCTAATCCTTTAAGACTACATGATAACTGAACAAAATTGTAAGACTCACAGAGTTTTTCGAAGGTTTGGAAGACCGCAATTTGGCAAAAATTCTGTGTAATAGTGATGAAAATTGGACTGCGTAATATTACCGGTACTTGTCTGCAGACCGCTTAGGGAGCACATCCTGTTCGCTTTTCCGACAAATTTCACTGCAAGCATTGAGAAAAAATTACATCGGTTATTTGTAGTTACGACTAAAAACGTGTAACAATGTGAAATCAGTAATTGTATCAACTGCTACCTTCGGCTTTCCTTCCCGCAGCTTCAAAAATAAAGGTCCAAACAATAGACCTTTTTCGCTTGTACATTGTGTTTTCCCAATACAGATCATGTGATGATACTCAGGACATTTGATCCTTTGTTTTGTTCATTAAAAAGACTACATGCAAACATATTCATGCTTGCATGTTCCCTTTTTAATGAACAAAACAAAAGATCAAATCTCCTGAGTATCATCACATGATCTGTATTGGGAAAACAAAATGTACAAGCGAAAAAGGTCTATTCTACAATTTTCAATCGCTGGATCGATGCCAGTGTTTTGGAGGTCATCACATCTCGAAAACTGCAACACATACTTCGCTCTTATAAACATGAAGCATTCCAAAAAGTAAATTACCAACTGGACGTAATAGAACAAACATACCTTGAAAAAATACATTCTCACTAACGACAACTGTAGACAGGCTTTAAACACTTGTGGGAACCTTGTGTTTAGGTAATGAATTTACCATCCAAAGAAGTCCTTGAGTTTTCTTTC
>JAHPZR010008759.1:5000-17500 GCA_019787425.1 Platygyra sinensis | reverse complement strand
TCGCGGCAACTTGATGCAATTTTTGTTGCAGCAAAGTTGCATCAAGTTTCAAACATGTTCGAAACCCCTGCAATATCGCGGCGACAAATCGCACTGAAAATCGCACCTGGTTTACATGTGCGATTTTGAAGTTGCAACTTGAGCGCAACAAAAATTGCCTGTGTAAACAGGCCTTTAAAAGTAGTTGTGTTTGTCGTTGAGTCAGAGTGACCACTGTGAAATTGCTTACCCAATAGGCTCCTATGTTCTGAAAAGTCAGATTTTTTCCAACCAGACAATAAATTATTATTAATTCTACTTATAAGCCAGAGTCTAAGATTTCCATTTCTTTTGCAAACACAGTCAGATCAATCTATGGCTATCAATCTAAACTTACAGCTGTCAAAAGAAGAAGGGAGATCCTGTGTAAGGTGGCTCAAAACAGTTTCAAGCACTTGCATTTTGATTTGTCATTATAGCCACTCTTTATCACTTGATGCTACAATCATGGTATCAAAAAAATGCCCAACTATTGGTGAACATGTCATTGTCCTTTTCATAACATAATAGGTTACCATAGCAACAGTATGACCTACTAAATAAACCTTTAATTACAGCTTTAGGGGCTTATAATTCACAAACGGCACGGTGAAATTTTATATTATCAACATTTGATAAGCATGATTAGGTGCAACTTTTGGCAAAGTTAAAAAAAATTCTGTAGGTGGCATTCATAGCCACCTTAAATTTTCGAAAATTTCGCCACCTACAGAATTTTTTTAAACTTTGCCAAAAGTTGCATTTTATCCTGCTTGTCAAAATTCTATAATAAGAAAAAATTTAAGTGCCATTTTTGAAATATAAGCGCTTAAAGCTGAAATTAAGGGTGCTTTTAGCAGGTCATAGTGTTGCTATGGTAACCTATTGTGTCACAAAAATAATACCAATGTGTTTTCCAGTGATTGGGCAGTTTTTTAATACCATGATTGTAGCATCAACTGATAAAGAGTGGTAATTATGACCCATGAAATCTACATCTTGGAAAGTGCTAGAAACTCTTTTGAGCCACCTTAAAATTATTATCCCCAGCATGACATGAAGAGATCGTCATCTTTTTAGTACAAAACTAATATTAAATTTCAAAGTTACTCAATTAGTCAGCATTTTTTACAAAATTAAAATTAGGATTTAACTTACACTTATTTTTAAATATTAAATCAAGTCTGCAAAATTAGGATACCAGCAAAGGATTATGAGTGGTCATAAATTACCAATTATAGGAATAGGTATTAGGAACACTATTGGCTTTTATGGCTTTCATTTTATGCCAGACCTTGTTTGGAACACTGAACTTTTCTATCTGAGACAGACACAAACTTAGTGTGGCAAAGTCATCATTAGTATGGTCCCATGGATTAGTCTCTAATAATTATACTCAGCTGTCCCTCTTCAACAACATTAAAGTCCTATACTATACTATACTGGGGTTTAGTTTCGTCTGCAACGCAGGCTAGTTAAGGAGGCTCAGAAGGGTTTTCAGCTGCACACAGCGCGCAATCTACACACGCCATTACTAAGATGCATGCGTCAGCGGAATGAATCAAAATCAGAGAGATAAGAGTAGAGAAAATAGATCTTGTAACACTTTAATGCAAATGCAAACAGTAAAGCTCTCCCAAATTGGTTTTGGTTACTTTTCTTGTAACCCGTAAAATGATCACAAAGAAAAAACATCTCCTTGTCACAAAAAATACATCTGGATGGAAGCCTGTTGTTTCGCATGCATAGAAACTTGATTGAGCGCACGTGAACAACTTTGTGCATGCATAAAGTGGGATCTAGTCGACCGTGACTTTTTCACATTATCCAACTTTGTGTGCTAATATTTTCGCTTCCAGTTGGTGAATTTTTCTCAAATTTTTGGTGACAACTAAGATCAAACTGATGCGTATATCTACCAATTTTAAAAAAATTCTGTAGGTGGGGAAAAAATTTAAAAGCAATAGTCAAAAACTAGGTTTTTTACTTTCTTCTGTCCTTCAAAATTTTTTTAAAGTTACACATTTTGACGATCATTCCTAATAACATGAAATATAGGAGTTTGAGAAGATTTCACCAACCCGTTCTCTTAACAACACGATGGCTTTCGATTTTGGGGGTGCAGCTGAATGCGTTATATTGTTGCCATGGTAACAGGTTTTCTGGAAAAAATATGATGTAATGATTCTCTGACGTTTCATTTATGTCTGTGGTGAATTTCCCACTGATACGATGAACCACACTGTTATTGGAAAAGAATTTGTAAAACTTGTCTGGGGAAAATGAAAACTATTTCAAGCCACCTTAAAATCAGCTGAAACACATTGATTGCTCGTGGACAATCTCGACCGAGGCAACCTCGTCCCCAGGTAAAAGAAAGAAAACCAAATTGATTGCAAGGCTGGTACTACAGCAGAGGGGCAAATTTATTAGCCTATATTTCATCTAGCAGAGCTAGTCTTCTTCAGGGCCAGAACTAAATACAGGAAAAATAACGGCTCTGAAATTATTTTGAATATAGGTGATATACAATGGCAGTTAATGTTTAACTAACAAAAGTTACATGAACAGTAATATATAAGGTAAGATAAACAGTCAACGCCACTCAACCCAACCAATTTTTTGGCGCTTTCCACTGCAACTCCAAACATGGATGTCTGACTTGCCCACACATTGATAATAAAAAAACAAACTGCACATTTAATAACACTGGGGATGTACGAGAAATCAAACAGCAAATGACATGTAAATCTACGAACCTGATTTATATGACAAAATGCAAACGATGTAAGAAATATCTAAGAGAAACTGAACGTACACTTAAAGAATGATTCACAGAACACAGACAAGCTACAAACAATCCTAGTCACGCCAACACTTCAGCAGCAGTACCAACACACTTTAACCTTCCTGATCACTCTATAAAAGACATGACACTCATTCCATGCGAGCTTCAACCAACACCCAATACCTCACACAGGAAAGCAAGGGAGGCCTATCTGATACACAGAGGCCAAACACTAGAACCGAATGGAATGAACCGCCTATTATGAACGTTGACTGTTTACCTTATTTTTAGTGTTGTACACATTTATCTACATTTGTAACCTTATACATCACTGTTCATGTTACTTTTATTAGTTAAACAGTAACTGCTATTGTTACGGTGGCCTAGAAGGGACAAAAAATTTTTTTTATCCGCGACTTCTTTTCTTTTTATCCGCGACTTCTTTTTTTGACCACGACTTCTTTCTTTTGTCCGCAACTTCTTTTTTTATCCATGACTTCTTTTTTTATCCAGGACTTCTTTTTTCTGTCCGCGACTTCTTTTTTTTGACCGCGACTTCTTATTTTTATCTGCGACTTCTTATTTTTTATCCGCAACTACTTTTTTTGCCCGGGACTTCTTTTTTTATCCGCGACTTCTCTTTTTTTTATCCCTAACTTCTGTTTTGCGTGGGTTAAGACTGCGGCCTCACTTATACTGAACAGAGCAGGCCCGAGAGCAGGCAATATGGCAGCAGCAATGGCAGGCAAAGATATGCGATTGCGAAGAGGTGGAACAGGGTGCCATCAGAAAGGTAAATATGTTATCTTAGTGGTATTAGTTTACGGAAAGAAGATACCGAAACATCTCATGAGTAACCAGCTCGAAAGGTATACACATTATATATAAGCCTCTACAACTGCCCCGGGATAACTGCAAGGTAATAGGGAAACGGTTGCCTGGGCTCATATGAAGAGGCCCAAATAGTGCGCATCACTCCCAACTCGGATAACTGATTTTTTCTTTCGATTTTCTTCTATCAAAGAAGTTTTCATATAAGAATTCAAGAAAGTACTGAAAATTTAAAGGAGCAGTGTCACAAGGATTTTGCTGTTTTAGGTCAATTCTGTGCTAAAATCGTTACTTTGAGGCTTTAATCATAAACAAATTGCTTCTGAAAAGCTACGACAAAGATATCAAATGAATTTTATAAGAGAGGGCTAACCATAATATATTTCTTGAGGATTTTTGGAACACATAGCATCAAAACTCAAAAAAATTGGCCAATTTTTTCAAGTTTCAATCCACTTCTATCCATGCCATCCGTAGCGACAGGCGACAGGAAACAGTTTTAGTACCTTAAAATAGTCTTAAAAGGAGCTGCATCACGGTTAAACTGTTTGAAAAATTTAGCCTAAATTTTCCAATTTCGTTGTTTGTAATCCGTGTCAATCTTCTCCATCCTTAACCATCCTTGTTCTTTTATGGTTTATTATTATGTCTTTAGTGTTTTCCTATCTTTCTAAAGTATTATTTTGAAGTTTCCTTCAATTTAAAGGTAATTTTGTCGATGGTCAAAATAACTCAAAATACCGTGAGGTAGCGCCTTTAATAACAAAACTTGATCATTAGTTTTGGAATTCAGTTGATGCGAAGACACCTGCTAGCTTTTTATAAATTTG
Source organism: Platygyra sinensis (assembly GCA_019787425.1). Taxonomy (NCBI): domain Eukaryota; kingdom Metazoa; phylum Cnidaria; class Anthozoa; order Scleractinia; family Merulinidae; genus Platygyra; species Platygyra sinensis. The sequence goes on along the minus strand of JAHPZR010008759.1, from coordinate 13,033 downwards.
CCAAATAGCGTGAGAGTGCCCCTTTAAGCTCTTTGAAATCACCAAGTCGAAGTTTTAATTTATGCCATCAAAACAACATATCAAATTACTTTTCACACGCAGTATTTTAGCTGGTAAAAGCCGTCACGCAACATGTTTTTCAGAACACCTGTTCTCCATATACATCGCTTTAATTTTTCTTTCAGCAAAGGAATACATCAATATGTGCTTTGTCTTAATTTGTAGTTTGTAAATGTTATTAGATTGCACTGATGAATCGACCTTGCTAACGTAGGCAAACTGTTTAATAACTCTCCGGATAATGATGAAAATAACTATGTGATAATCTTTGGTTATGGAAAGTCTGAAACGGGAATAATTTTGTACGAGTATCAAATGAAATATACCTTACGAAGTACAATTCTCAACTAACCTCACCCATTCTCCTTAACAGGTTACAGAGTTTCTAAGGGGAAGAGTCATTTTCGAGGGGACTGTAAGACTGTTTGAGTCCGAAAAGGTTTGTTCCACAAAAAAGTCATATTATTTTGACTGGTGACACTTCACTGAACTTATTTAGTGCTGAAGATTTGGAACAATCTTTCAGCTAGACAGTAGGAGAAAACATTTGAAGGGAAGTTGATCAGTGCAAAGTGTGGTAATGTATGAGAGGAGCAGATACTAGATATGATCATCAACAACATTTATTCATCTCAAAAATATTTGAGTAGGAAATTACAAATTAAGAACTGTCAAATACAGTACTAGCTATTGCATAGATTCCTGGGCATAGATTAGGGCTAGACAAATTAGGTAGCTATGTATAGCATTAACTATTTAAAACCTACAAAACATTCTCATGATTGTGGAAGTGTAAAAGATCAATATTACCTTGGAATTGTTTCCCATTTGAAGTGGGATATTTTTCTTATGATAAAAACCTTTTGCGTGTCACTAAGTCATATTTTAATCGACACTTCCATTCCAGGCCACCTTTAATGCTGTTCTGCCAATTTAAAGAGGATTTATCTTCTATATATGTTCTTTTTCAATATTTGTTGTTAAGTACTCAAGATGATTTCTCTATTTATAATATAATACAACAATCTATTGTATTATGAATCGTGTAACAAAATTCTCGAATCTGATTGGTCATCAGCAGCCCTGATTAGACCAATAATATTTTTGGACAGTTGTACGCATCATGCCTGAGTAATTGGATGGTATGCATCATCAAGCGTGTGCTAGTTGCACTTGAATGGGTTATTTTTTAAAGCATCTAGCTTAGGAGTTGAATATAGTTTATACTACAGTGGAAGCCTGTTAATGCGACCACCTTTAGGCCATAGAAAATTGGTCGTATTAAAGGGATTCTTTAAATAAGAAAATGACAGATTAAGCGATTTTTTCAAGCCAGAATAAATTGGCCCTAAGAATGAGGTAGTCGTATTAACAGGGTGGTCGTAAGGCAGGGTTCCACTGTACTGATATATTGTTCTCAGATTTTGTTATAGTTACGATTAATTAGTAATAGGACGTCCTGTCAAACAATTAAGGAGTAATCATGCTCTTAATTTCAAATCATTTTGAAATTACTCGCCCTATTGCTCCCTGAATTGTACTCCACTCAGTCCTATTACCATTATTAATCATAACAAATACAATTTCCTCAAATGTGATTAGTGCAAAAACTGCTGTTTTCTGCCCTAATTATTCTGCAAAGTTGTAAGCAGTGTAATCAGACAGTTACATAAGCCAATCATCTTAAGTCCTCTCCACTCAATCCACCAATCACAACAATGATTACAATCACTATAGTAACCAATTCAAGAGACTGCCTTTGTAAAATTGTGGAGGTTTAGTCTCCAGTGACTGTTTTGAATTTTTAATTATGATACTAAAATGACCATTACATGTAAACTCTTCTTCAAATGAAACTTTAACTTTTGTGGGAAATTGTAATATTGTTATCATGATTAATTGGTCACAGGACATAGTGTCGTCCAATTCAGTCTGTAATCATACTAGTGATTAACAAATCGGACTCCTGCTTCGCGGCCATCTGATTTTGCTAATCACTGGTATGATTACAGACCGAATTGGACTCCACTCAATCCTAGCCTATTACCATTAATAATCATCTATCATGTTGTTAATACAATAGATGGATTGTGATGCTGTGATAGCTGCTGACGACACGACATTATGTGACTTGGGCATTGCAACAAAAGGGGACATGTTGACACTAAGAGCATTCTGTGAGAAAGAGAAAGACAAAGAAACGATTACAGTCAAGAGGGAAAAGAAGAAAGCAGAACTGGCTTCATTCCTTATAGGTAAGCATTATCCTACAGCTACAGCTACAGCTGGCTCAAGAAAAGTCGAAGGAATGCGACGCATAGAAATAGGATGGCTTCATCGCAACAGCTTTGAGGATGAGTCTGTCATGATTTGGAGCAAGAATGGAGGTGAGAAGCTAGGATCTAGTGGGAACATGGATGTTATTTCCTATGCAAAAAAGGTTGTTTTTTCCTTATGGAAAAAACCCACTTTGTGGAGAGGATGATGTCATCTTTCATCTTGGAAACTTTTCTCACAAAGAGATTGGTCCTACATTGGTATTTCCAGACAATAGTAAACATCCCTTCACAAAGAAAATAAGCCAGCCCGGATTACACAATCCGAGACTTACAAAATATGCGAACTGGACAATTGATATGAGCACGGCTTAAATAAGACGTGAATTGCTCGTATAAATGGTTCTCGCCTTATTCGCTTTGGTGATCGCTGTCATAGCGATCACGAAATAGCCCTTTTCACGGTTAATTTTTCTCATTTGCATTATAATGTAATCCAACGTGAATGCGAGGCAATTTCAGGCTAAAACTACAAAATAGCCCAAAATTGCCTCGCATACATGCTATATTTTATTGTAATGTAAATGAGCAAAGTTAACCATGAAAAGGGCTATTGCGCAGTGTGAATTCGCGTCTTATGTAAGCTGCAGCTCATTTTCCTTTCCTAAATGGCCCTTTTGTAAACTATTAGTTTATTAATTAAAGCAATCATTGCACTTTACTTCAATCATTCCCTTACTGTTGTTGGGATAGTTTCCTTATTTATAGTATGGGTTTGCTATATTGTGTACTATGGGCAAAGATTACATCGAGCCAAGTGGCCCATATCTCCAGAGTCTGTAGCATGAAGTGAGTATTTCTATGTACTGACCCCTAAATGTGATGCAAGTCCATCGCAAGCTCCCCCCAGCATAAGTTTCCCACTGACGTTTTATTTTATGGTACTGTGAGAGGACTGAGGGTGAAGTGTCATGCCCAAAAACACATAACAATGCCTCTGGCCAGCACTCGAACCCGGATCGCTTGATTCACATCTATTACTTCTTTTTCTAGCTCAATTTAAACACTCAACTCACCCAACTCTGACTTTGTTAATGCAATGAACATTATTTGATCTATCAAAGTAGTTTTTCAAAGCAAATTACCAGTTTTCTATAAAGAACCAAAGCTTTGTCTGCTGTTCAAGGGTGGTTCAGTCCCTCGTCCTCCATAAATCAGTATTGCTAGGTCCAGAAATTCCTCACAGCACTGAACAGTTTCATCACCGTTAGTGGAACACACCTCTGTAGCAATTTCAATTTCATCACATGGTGCTGGCATTTTGTAGTCAGAAACGTTTAGTAACTGAGAAAGAAAAAAGAGAAAGTCTGGAGATTCATTGTTACATGAGGGGCGTATTTTGTGTAAATTCCAGTGTCTTCCAACCCTGTTTAATTCCACTTGTATCAAAGGAGTGAAGCAAAACCTGATGCAGTTAACCTGAATAGGATTAGCCTCACTAAATTGCCCTGAATCTCTTAAGTCCTTAAGAAACGTAATCCACCAGTCAGTTTCAGATTTCCAAAAAAATGACCACCAGGCTTCAATCCTCTGATTAGAAACTGAGCGCCCATACATCAAACTGTCATTTCCACTAAAAGCATCACAAGAGTAATCCAAACAGCTTCAGCTTATCATATCCGTCCAGATGCCACATGTAATTAGGGCGTTGTACAGAATATAGTCTTTGTCGGAAAGCACATCTTGAGTGCAAATCAACTCCTTCAGGATCTAATCTCTTCAGTACAACTCACACAGTTTCCCTTTTAACTACGGCAATGATCTGTTACGAGTCTCGGATGCATTTGTCTATAGCCAATAGATTCTCCACTTCCGGAAATTTCTTTTCTCACGCCGTTAACAACCTCCTGCAAAGGAAAATAATTATTTCTTCTGGAGAGCCATTTAGATTTGAGCACTCTTTTACGTTGTCGTAAGCTTAGATCCACACCATGAGAGCAACTTAAAAACGCTAATATTCCGCTGTAGGAAAGTCCAAGATTAAAGTAGGTGGCTATCACTTCATCCCTGTTGAAAGATGTTTCTCCTACAACTGGAAAATAGTCTGGCAAAACACAATGACAGTACAATGGAAACAAAATAAGCATCAAGATGACCCTGAGAAACATGGCTACTGAAATGCTGTCTTTAAGCTACCACAAAGCAATCCACTAGCAACTATAATAAAATGTCATGCACACAAAAAAGTGGAGGTCCATAAAAAAAGTCGCGGATAAAAAATAGTTGCGGCTGAAAATAAAGAAGTCGCGGATAAAAAAAGAAGTTGCAGATGAAATAAAGAAGTCACGGCTAAAAAAAAAACAAGTCGCGGATAAAAAAAGTGAATGTCCCTTCCAGCCCACGCAAAACAGAAGTTAGGGATAAAAAAAAGAGAAGTCGCGGATAAAAAAAGAAGTCCCGGGCAAAAAAAGTAGTTGCGGATAAAAAATAAGAAGTCGCAGATAAAAATAAGAAGTCGCGGTCAAAAAAAAGAAGTCGCGGACAGAAAAAAGAAGTCCTGGATAAAAAAAGAAGTCATGGATAAAAAAAGAAGTTGCGGACAAAAGAAAGAAGTCGTGGTCAAAAAAAGAAGTCGCGGATAAAAAGAAAAGAAGTCGCGGATAAAAAAAATTTTTTGTCCCTTCTAGGCCACCGTAACAATAGCAGTTACTGTTTAACTAATAAAAGTAACATGAACAGTGATGTATAAGGTTACAAATGTAGATAAATGTGTACAACACTAAAAATAAGGTAAACAGTCAACGTTCATAATAGGCGGTTCATTCCATTCGGTTCTAGTGTTTGGCCTCTGTGTATCAGATAGGCCTCCCTTGCTTTCCTGTGTGAGGTATTGGGTGTTGGTTGAAGCTCGCATGGAATGAGTGTCATGTCTTTTATAGAGTGATCAGGAAGGTTAAAGTGTGTTGGTACTGCTGCTGAAGTGTTGGCGTGACTAGGATTGTTTGTAGCTTGTCTGTGTTCTGTGAATCATTCTTTAAGTGTACGTTCAGTTTCTCTTAGATATTTCTTACATCGTTTGCATTTTGTCATATAAATCAGGTTCGTAGATTTACATGTCATTTGCTGTTTGATTTCTCGTACATCCCCAGTGTTATTAAATGTGCAGTTTGTTTTTTTATTATCAATGTGTGGGCAAGTCAGACATCCATGTTTGGAGTTGCAGTGGAAAGCGCCAAAAAATTGGTTGGGTTGAGTGGCGTTGACTGTTTATCTTACCTTATATATTACTGTTCATGTAACTTTTGTTAGTTAAACATTAACTGCCATTGTATATCACCTATATTCAAAATAATTTCAGAGCCGTTATTTTTCCTGTATTTAGTTCTGGCCCTGAAGAAGACTAGCTCTGCTAGATGAAATATAGGCTAATAAATTTGCCCCTCTGCTGTAGTACCAGCCTTGCAATCAATTTGGTTTTCTTTCTTTTACCTGGGGACGAGGTTGCCTCGGTCGAGATTGTCCACGAGCAATCAATGTGTTTCAGCTGATTTTAAGGTGGCTTGAAATAGTTTTCATTTTCCCCAGACAAGTTTTACAAATTCTTTTCCAATAACAGTGTGGTTCATCGTATCAGTGGGAAATTCACCACAGACATAAATGAAACGTCAGAGAATCATTACATCATATTTTTTCCAGAAAACCTGTTACCATGGCAACAATATAACGCATTCAGCTGCACCCCCAAAATCGAAAGCCATCGTGTTGTTAAGAGAACGGGTTGGTGAAATCTTCTCAAACTCCTATATTTCATGTTATTAGGAATGATCGTCAAAATGTGTAACTTTAAAAAAATTTTGAAGGACAGAAGAAAGTAAAAAACCTAGTTTTTGACTATTGCTTTTAAATTTTTTCCCCACCTACAGAATTTTTTTAAAATTGGTAGATATACGCATCAGTTTGATCTTAGTTGTCACCAAAAATTTGAGAAAAATTCACCAACTGGAAGCGAAAATATTAGCACACAAAGTTGGATAATGTGAAAAAGTCACGGTCGACTAGATCCCACTTTATGCATGCACAAAGTTGTTCACGTGCGCTCAATCAAGTTTCTATGCATGCGAAACAACAGGCTTCCATCCAGATGTATTTTTTGTGACAAGGAGATGTTTTTTCTTTGTGATCATTTTACGGGTTACAAGAAAAGTAACCAAAACCAATTTGGGAGAGCTTTACTGTTTGCATTTGCATTAAAGTGTTACAAGATCTATTTTCTCTACTCTTATCTCTCTGATTTTGATTCATTCCGCTGACGCATGCATCTTAGTAATGGCGTGTGTAGATTGCGCGCTGTGTGCAGCTGAAAACCCTTCTGAGCCTCCTTAACTAGCCTGCGTTGCAGACGAAACTAAACCCCAGTATAGTATAGTATAGGACTTTAATGTTGTTGAAGAGGGACAGCTGAGTATAATTATTAGAGACTAATCCATGGGACCATACTAATGATGACTTTGCCACACTAAGTTTGTGTCTGTCTCAGATAGAAAAGTTCAGTGTTCCAAACAAGGTCTGGCATAAAATGAAAGCCATAAAAGCCAATAGTGTTCCTAATACCTATTCCTATAATTGGTAATTTATGACCACTCATAATCCTTTGCTGGTATCCTAATTTTGCAGACTTGATTTAATATTTAAAAATAAGTGTAAGTTAAATCCTAATTTTAATTTTGTAAAAAATGCTGACTAATTGAGTAACTTTGAAATTTAATATTAGTTTTGTACTAAAAAGATGACGATCTCTTCATGTCATGCTGGGGATAATAATTTTAAGGTGGCTCAAAAGAGTTTCTAGCACTTTCCAAGATGTAGATTTCATGGGTCATAATTACCACTCTTTATCAGTTGATGCTACAATCATGGTATTAAAAAACTGCCCAATCACTGGAAAACACATTGGTATTATTTTTGTGACACAATAGGTTACCATAGCAACACTATGACCTGCTAAAAGCACCCTTAATTTCAGCTTTAAGCGCTTATATTTCAAAAATGGCACTTAAATTTTTTCTTATTATAGAATTTTGACAAGCAGGATAAAATGCAACTTTTGGCAAAGTTTAAAAAAATTCTGTAGGTGGCGAAATTTTCGAAAATTTAAGGTGGCTATGAATGCCACCTACAGAATTTTTTTTAACTTTGCCAAAAGTTGCACCTAATCATGCTTATCAAATGTTGATAATATAAAATTTCACCGTGCCGTTTGTGAATTATAAGCCCCTAAAGCTGTAATTAAAGGTTTATTTAGTAGGTCATACTGTTGCTATGGTAACCTATTATGTTATGAAAAGGACAATGACATGTTCACCAATAGTTGGGCATTTTTTTGATACCATGATTGTAGCATCAAGTGATAAAGAGTGGCTATAATGACAAATCAAAATGCAAGTGCTTGAAACTGTTTTGAGCCACCTTACACAGGATCTCCCTTCTTCTTTTGACAGCTGTAAGTTTAGATTGATAGCCATAGATTGATCTGACTGTGTTTGCAAAAGAAATGGAAATCTTAGACTCTGGCTTATAAGTAGAATTAATAATAATTTATTGTCTGGTTGGAAAAAATCTGACTTTTCAGAACATAGGAGCCTATTGGGTAAGCAATTTCACAGTGGTCACTCTGACTCAACGACAAACACAACTACT
>JAHPZR010008758.1:0-11046 GCA_019787425.1 Platygyra sinensis | reverse complement strand
ATCATCGCAGTAAATCTTCCAGTTTAAGAAAATTGGAAAGAAGAAGCCTGAAAAAATCAGGGCTTCAACGGGATTCGAACCCGTGACTTCCGCGATACCGGTGCGATGCTCTACCAACTGAGCTATGAAGCCGCACATTGGGAGCGAGGTCAATTTATTGAGTTCATATTTTGCCGTGCAGTGAAGTGATGTGAAGTATATATGCGTTAGGTTCGGCACAACAAAGTCAACAACAACAAATTAAAAAAGTTGTCTATTCTCATCCGTCTCCCTCACACCTATTGCTGAGTATGGGCACCAACAGTCTTGATCTGTTGACTAATATAAACCTAATAGAAAACAAGGGTGGGTAGGGTGGGAAAAGCCACAGAAACGAGACCGCGAGACCGCGAGAAGGATAGGTGTTAAAGGAAACGAAAAGAACAAACGACATGTTAAATCTAAACTGCTAAGCAGCTTCGAGAGAATGGCATCATTCCTTTGTTTACTCTCCCTTTTATACGTGCGAGGTGAGACCGCTGACAATAATTGTCTATTCTCATCCGTCTCCCTCACACCTATTGCTGAGTATGGGCACCAACAGTCTCGTGTTGAAGATAACCCTAAAATACTAAAGAGGAGACCGCAAAACCCGCACAAAAGGAACGCCCATCCTCAAAGCGAGAGCCCCAAACTAAAAACCCATCCTAAAAAAAAAAACAGAAATTAGGAACGAGGAAAAGCAGAAACGAAGTCTTTCAAGCGCTTACGATCCGCGTATAAATTTGTGGAGTTGGAGACCGCCAGATCGTTTGAAGACAATAAATCAGAAGGGGATCCTTCACGAAGAACTTCAGCTAGCTTCATGTAATAAAGGGCGGTATCCTTGTTGGACCAACCCACATGGAACATCACATCAGCCAGATGGGATCAAGACAACGCGAGAGTAATGGCAGAGCCCGAGCGGAAGCTGTGCAGAGTCTCGCCTTCATCAATTTTCGCGTCTTTTAAATAATATTTCAAGCGGGCTTCTGCGGAAGAACTTGTAAGGGGCTTATTGAGGATATGACCCTGGTGATTAGTAGGGCGAAATAAGTAGCCGTCGGAGAGAGTTATGCGCAGTTCGGAGGCGACAGCCACATAAGTTTCAATTGCCTTGACTGGGCAAAGCTGGGGATTTGAATGGCGACGAATTCCAAAGACATTAGAGGTGCCGTCTTGTAAAGTCTTGCCCCAGACATGATTGAACAGAAAACCATCGTCTTTAGGAAAACGCATAATTTCTTCGGTTTTCACACATCCCAGATCAGAACCTCTATCCGCACTGAAGAATAGAGTTTTAAAGAACGCTTGATCTCGAGCCAGAATAAAAAGACCCGAAGGATTGACTGAAGGATCCGCCATTTTTCTATCCCACAACCTTGCTAAGAGCAAAAGTTTCGATAGAAAAAACGGGACCGCCTGCTTAGGGACGATATGTGCACGCAATTGCTCCTCAGCTACAGTTTTAAGATAACTTTGGACTGAAGTAGAGGCAGCGGGATTCCCAAAACCCAGCAGACTATTCCAGTCGCCAGTGCGACCGGCTTCATTGAAGATGGCGCGAAGTTTCCCAATATAGGAATCGACAGTTTTAAAAGCAAGACGCTTGGGGTAACTGCAATCAGAGGCATTCTGGTTTGAGGCATTCACACAATCGGAAACATGGACAATCTTTTTCCCGTGACGATCTTTCCAAACCAAAAAACGCGAAACATCTTCGGGGGTGACTGAATAGATAGACCTTACACTAGGCAGAGAGGCTAAAAAGGTTTCAAATTCCACACGCAAACACGATTTTTGTTTTGAGTACGAAGACTTTTTAGCCGTCTGTGTAAGCTGATGCAAACGAGCATCAATGGCTGCGAGATCTACTGCTATCTTCGAAGCAGGCTGCCGTGGGACTGACTTTCTTTGGTAGCCACACATTTGGCAAAAACGAAACAAATGGTCGTTGGTATAGGCACATAAAGGGCAAGCTACAGCCGGGATAAAAAATCGCTGTACTTGTGGAAGGTCCTAATAAGGAAGATAAATGAAAGATTGAATGAGAACGGACACCTAATACACTCGAAAATAACGATTTAAGCAAAATCAAGGAAAATGGTATGTACAAGACTCAGTGAGTTTATTGAAAATACAATGTTATGAAACGCCTTAAAGTATCCGGTAGTAACAGTGGATTTACTAGCTTAATTACCCTTATACAAGAGTAGACATTGTTCATCTAATGATTTGTAAACCGGAAAACCCAAAGGTCCCATGGGATCGGCCTGTCGCCCAAGAGACCATTCTTGGAGGGGGTGAGAAGAATGCCACTTGTCCCTTTGGAAGCTAACAAGGAGCTGGAAGAGGATGCAGACAAAAGCAAAGACCACCAAAAACGACGTGGGATTACGTCCGGGACTACAAGGGTGTAGGGCAACTTCAAGCTATTAAGATATTTAAAGATCTGAGGAATAAGGCAAATGGGCGGGAAAACGTAAGGATTCGAAAAAACCTCAGGCCCGTAAAAATCAGGGAATTGTACAAACACATTGAATCCCAATGCGTTTACTAAGGGACTTTCAGAAAAAAACGGTAGTGGTTTACCGGACAAGTCAGTTTGGACATTTGAGGGTCATGCCATAAGATCAATGGAGTGACCTCCGGGACCGCCATACAGGTTTTGGACTAAAGCCCACATTGCTGGGCTTAGCTTGGAGTCCTGAAAGCTTAGACGACGAGAAGGAGAATCCGCAGGGTTCTCAGGACTAGGGATATAATGGACGCGCAGATCAATTTTCAGGTTCAAGGTGGTTTCAAACAAGCACTTAACAGCGGTCACCAAAGAGTGGGAACGAGAACCACGCCTGTTCCAAGAGTGAAGTAAAACCTGACTGTCAACAAATGCATCGACCCAGGAGTTTCTTACAGTATTCCCAAAGGACTGTAAGGCATTGTTGAGAGCAAGAGTTTCCTTAGTAGCAATGTCAGACCCAATAACAGAGGGTAATAGGTCCATGATAACCGTCACGAATATACTACCCTCAAGTCGTCAAAAATACTCCTTCACTACCTGTAGTTCTTATAGTTCCTAGAACTACAGAACTACAGAACTACAGAACTACAGAACTACAGAACTACAGAACTACAGAACTACAGAACTACAGAACTACAGAACTACAGAACTACAGAACTACAGAACTACAGAACTACAGAACTACAGAACTACAGAACTACAGAACTACAGAACTACAGAACTACAGAACTACAGAACTACAAGAACTACAGAACTACAGAACTACAAGAACTACGGGAACTACAGAACTACGGGAACTAGAGAACTACGGGAACTATAGAACTACAAGAACTGCAGAACTACAAGAACTACAGAACTACAGAACTACAGAACTACAGAACTACAGAACTACAGAACTACAGAACTACAGAACTACAGAACTACAGAACTACAGAACTACAGAACTACAGAACTAGAGAACTACAGAACTACAGAACTACAGAACTACGGGAACTACAAGAACTACGGGAACTACAGAAATACAGAACTACAGAAGTACAGAACTACAGAACTAGAGAACTACAGAACTAGAGAACTACAGAACTACAGAACTACAGAACTACAGAACTACAAGAACTACGGGAACTACAGAACTACGGGAACTACAGAACTACAACAACTACAGAGCTACAGAACTACAGCATTTACAGAACTACAAGAACTACGGGAACTACAGAACTATAGAACTATAGATTTACAGAACTACAAAACTACAAAACTACAGGAACTACAAAGCTACAGGAACTACAAGACTACAAGAGCTACAAAACTACGGAAACTATAGGAACTAGAGGAACTACAGGAGCTATAAGAACTACAGGTAGTGAAGGAGTATTGTTGACGACTTGAGGGTAGTATATTCGTGACGGTTATCATGGACCTATTACCTAACAGAGAGATCCCAGTAGTCGCAAGTGCTAACGTTAATAGCGCCCGGACCCAATACACCCCCCCAGGCAAAAGAGGAAGAATCCGAGAACAATCGAAAATGAAAGTGCCTTTCTGATCGCCAGGGGAGAAAACCGTTCCAAGTTTCCAAAAAGAGCCAATGCTCCAACTCCTGCCTTAGGGGCCTAGACAGTTTGATTGGACGGGAAGAGCGCACAGCACGAAACAGGGCCAAGTTGATTTCGTTTGTATAAAGCCTTGCTCCTGGTACGGCCAGAGCCATTGAAATGCACTTCCCGCCTAGCCTCTGGAGGGTAACCAGGTCGATGGTTCCGGAACTAAGAGCCCGTTTGAGAAGTATAAGAAACTTTTCCTTCGTGTGAGGCAATAAAATGAAGGCCTGCTTCTCAGAGTCTGAAATGAAACCCAAGTAGGAGACTTGCTTGCAAGGCACCAAAGTAGATTTTTCCAAACCAATGAAATAACCAAGGGAGGAAAGGATAAAACACGTAAGAAAGATAGCTGTGTTGGCCAAAGCCAAATTAATGCTATCCTGGGAGGGCAAATTTTGATAAGCAACAGGAAGACAGCCGTTAGGAAAAGAAAGCTGACCACTGTGGCGTTCGTCGATAGACAAAGAGGAAGGAATGCCAAGCGACCGTAGATAATGAGAGGCAAGGAGACCAGTGGAGTGATATATGTAGGCGGATGATTTCCAACCAAATGGAATGCAACAACTAACAAAAAACCAACCACCCCACTCGAATCCAAAAAATGTCCGGCTGTCCACAGAGAGTTGGATATGGTCTTAACCGGATTTGTCGTCGCAGACAGTTTGAAAAAAGTTGGGAAGAACATATTTGGACAACTGCCGGACACTGTCTAATGAAAAAGGCCGATCTTGAATCCAAAGGTTGAAAAATCTATTGTCATTACAAAGGCGTGATTTGGTGGGTTCTACGGTAAGCGGCATGACAAGGTGTGGAGAGGGACATTCTCCCACTTTACCCCAAAGGGAGATAGCGCCGGTAGCTAATCTCTCGATAAGAGTATCAGAAATAAACTGGGCAAAAGCCTTACAAGAAAGATGATTAGCGACAATGCGAGCAGGGGGCCTATCGCAATTATATTCAACTCCCTTATAGCTCCCTTAATAATGAGTAAAAAACTTGACAACGCTGACATAATTATGAATCCAGTCTAGGACTTCAGAGTAATTGTTATCCGAGGACTGAAATAACTTGTCCCATTGAACAATATGACGATGAAGTTCACCCGCTCTAAAGGAACTTGAGTCACGGAAAGCCAACAGAGCGGCGTCGGTAAAAGCTTCTCCTGCGATAACTGAGGAGACGAATTCCTGCGTAATATGGGCGTTGTCTGCCATTACCTGGGCCTTAGTAAGTAGAGAACCCTTAAATGTTACCCAACGCGGACAATCAACAGAAATCTTGGTAGGATCAAAATTAGGAGTCTTCTCCCAGTCACGAAAAGGCATCTTGGAAAACTAAAAGAGAAGAAACGGAACGTAAGGCCCAGGGAACGGCAAACTCAGTCCCGGTAATCCGAGAGGGAACATAAGTTTCCCTTTGAGAATGCCACCCGAGGGAAGAGGAAAAGGGGAGCGAGAAAATGGACAGTATAAAATAAATAAAATAAATCGGTAAGGGAGCAAACTAAAAGGGTAAAAAGATAAATAGGAGTAACCCCGAAATACGCAGACACGGATAAACAAGGCATTACCCGCCTTAAGGAAAATCTTTAATGTATAAGATGATACAACAAAATCAAATTAAAGGACGGCCAGGCCGAGGCTGAGCAGGGACAGAAGAGGAAGGCTGACGAGATGGAGCCCGTTTCCAACACTGGGGAGACTTATGCCCTGGCTCACCTGATCTGTAGCAAATAACACGCGGAGGTGGACGCTGATAGGCCTGAAAATGCGACTGCTGATACGGGAATCTTCCTCTACGCGGCTGAGTGCGATATGGCATGGATCGTCGGAAGGACGAACCTTGGAGACCGTTTTGATAACACGAGAAAAATCCTTGTCGGCCAACAAGGCGAGGAAATACGCCTTGAACTGCTCAACCGGGACGTGAAGCTTCTCTCTTAAAGTCGAAGCGATAACATCATAACTGGCGGCCTTGGGATGACTGGAGGATTTTGCAACAGAAGCCAATTCTTCAGCGTAACGAAGAGCTTCGTATTTGTCGAAATCTTCGACTCTTCTGCCACCGTAGAATGAAATTCGCTGTATCAATGACTCGACGGAGGAGCCCTGTGCACTTTCGAGAGCTTTAATACGTTGTTGTAAGACCTAAGAAAGAAAACTGGGCAATGAAAACTGAGCCCTAAAAGGCGACAAATATGGATAATAAAAATCCCGCAATAATAGAAAAGAGTACACTGCGTTAAAACAAAGCAAAAAGAAGAAACGCCGGAAGAAAAGGCGCGCTAAAAGAGAACACTGAGGGTACCTGCCATTATAAAGATCGGGTAAGAAAAAACACACGCGTCTTGGAATAAGACAGGCAAAACAAACTGGCCCCGGTGGGATAGGTGGAGCAGGCACAAAGCGAAAAACATAACTAAAAGTAACAATTCTGACTAGGATTGCAATCCAAGAAAATGGTTACGACTGAAAAGCACGCTTACACAAGCCGAACTAGAAGCTCGCGAACAATAACGCGGGGCCGAAAGATTTAAAAAAGAAAATTCTAACACATAGGCGAGATAAATACAAAAGGTGTAAAAACAAAGTGGAAAATTAGGCGGCGAAGAGGACAAAACAAAAGCTAGAAAACACAATGGCACGTGAAAAGCAGGGCAAACGAAACTAACAAATTAAAAACCGCCCACACAGCACAAATAAAGGGCGAGTAAAAACATGAGGGATAAGTTGAAAATAAACAAAAATCTTAGAGGGAAAATATAGAGGCGCGGCAAACAAAATGCAAAATTAAGAAATGGGTTAATGAAGTCCAAGTAAGGCAAATGACATATAAAATAAGAATAAAGTGATAAAAACGAAAAGATAAACAAAATCAAAACCAAATAGCCCGCTAGGCCAAAAGGCTGACAGCAGAGCAATGAAAATACGAGTTTTAAAAAATAAAATGGCCCGCCAGGCCGAAATGAAAACGGGAAAATTAAAATAGCAGGGCGAATAACAACCAAATTAAACTAGTAATAGTTTTCACTAGAGCTGCCCCCGCTTTTGAAGATCTGTTTAACACCTGTAAATGGTTTTGAGTGAATGTAAATACTGTGCATACGACTGTTAAAAAAGAAACGTTTGAATATTTATTGAAGTTAACACCCATGACTGGTAAACATATTTTTATGTAAATTTAAATCTATTACAGCCATACATTTTTTTGTCATTTTCAGTGAAACAGCAACGTCTTGTGTGTTAAGAAATTTGTTTATTTTATTGTAAAGAATGATATTCTGTGTAAACAGGCTTAGAAGTTTGAATATCGCAATTGGTGCAATTTAACCTTCCTGGATTTGTGTGCATTGAGTTACAAAAATAGGCCACATATTGTTATCTAAACCCAACTTATTTACTCCATATGCTGTCACTACTGTTAAAAGAATACTGCTATTCACATTCACAGAACTTGAGCATGAGCGACAAAAAGAATCAAATGTTCTTAGTGTCATGCAAAGGCTCTCTTCCTCTTCATTGAGATAACCAAATGTTCTATTCTCAAATATCTGGCTAAAACAGGCATTACAATCCCTAGCCGCAAATGAACTACAAAGATCTACTATGTATGACCAAACACCTGGCTTCCTAACTTCCCTCAATAATGAACAATCTTCTCTCGAAGAGATATAATGTAAGCAAACATTGAAAAGCAGGTCTGCAAACTCATTCCTAGTACGTAGATTTGATAAATATGGAAGAAACAAATGTGTAGAGATTTCCAAATAAGCATAAACAGCACATGAATAAATACCAGGGTTAACAAAAACAGAATTCATAAAGTGCCCTCTTCGAACTGTAACCACCTACTTGTGACTTCATAAAGTGCACTCTTCGAACTGTAACCACCTACATGTTTATCTTCGACAGCGACACATTCAAATGGAAATTGATCTAACAAACTCCGTACAGTATCTCTTTCTGACAATATCAATGCAACTCTAATCTGTTGGATCGAGTCTGTCGACCCCGTTGCTGATTTGTGTCTAACAAATCAAATTTTGTACCGAATAATTTTATTCAGTGCTGTGAATGCTTTTGAATTCAAATAAATGTCATAAATCACTGAACTACAAAATAATCACCCTATCAAAGGCTGCTAAGGCCCGGTGTAAACGTCGCATTTTACATGCACCGAATCAAATACTAATTTTAGTCGACTCGAATGAATACGTTCTGCTTATTTGATTTAAACGTCGCATTTTTTTTTGCCGAATGAAATTGCTGAGAGCTAGCGACGTGTTTTAAATTCCCATTCCAGCAAACAAATTATTTAACATAATTTGAATTCGATTTGGCACATGTAAATTACGGCGTTGAAATCAACTGTCGAACTTCATTCGACTGGATCCGTCGAATATTCGACGGACTCGCATCGAATTGAAATATGTCGCATTTAATTTTACATGCACTTAATTTGGCAATTCGATTCGACACATGTAAAATGCGACGTGTAAACCGGGCCTAAAGATGGCGTGACGCGACTTCGTGTTTGCAAAACCTTGACACCCTGCTAAAATTAATAATAAGATGGCAAAACGCGAACTCGTGGTTGAAATGCGGCTAGATGATTGTGACATGCGAACTCGTGGTTGCAAGACCTTTAAACACTGCTGAAAGAACTCGAAATGCTGTTAGAAGATGACGAAACGCAACCTCCTGCTCGCAAGACCTTAAAGCGCTGCTCGAAGACCTCGTGGTTGCAAAATGACATCTACCCGACAGCACCTTGTGCACTTGCTGAAATATTACCCGAGACCACCGTGCGCGCCTAGTTTGATCACATCGAGATTTTTTCGCATACTACAATTTACTTACTTACATCTTTACATTTTTGAAATTCCTTATATGTATACACGCGGGGGATTCTAGGGTGCCTCCTCGGGTTTTGGCCTCTGGGCCAAAACCCTGCGGGGGCAATTATAGTCTGCAAGGCCACTGCCGTAAAGCCCAAACGGAATATCGCCCGCAACAATAAATAAAATAACATACGAAAACAGAATTGCCCGCAAAGCCCTCATGGAAAGAGGGCAGACGTTAGAAGCAGGGCAAACAATAAACCAAACCAAGTTATAGCCCGCAAAGCCCACAAAGAGGGCAAATCGTTAACAGCAGGGCAAATAACACACGAAACCAAAACTGCCCGCACAGCCCCCACGAAAGAAGGCAAACGTTAAGAAGCAGGGCGAATAATATATTGAACAAATTGCGCCCGCAACAGCAAATAAAGTAACATACGAAATCAAAATTGCCCGCAAAGGCCACATGAAAAGAGGGCAAACGTTAGAAGCAGGGCGAAAAACAAGCCAAATCAAAATATAGCCCGCAAAGGCCACAAAGAGGGCAAATCGTTAACAGCAGGGCAAATAACATTTGAAATAAAAACTGTTCGCAAAGCCCACGCGAAAAGAGGACATACGTTAAAAAGCAGGGCGAATAATATATTGAACAAATTGCGCCCGCAACAGCAAATAAAGTAACATACGAAATCAAAATTGCCCGCAAAGGCCACATGAAAAGAGGGCAAACGTTAGAAGCAGGGCGAAAAACAAGCCAAATCAAAATATAGCCCGCAAAGGCCACAAAGAGGGCAAATCGTTAACAGCAGGGCAAATAACATTTGAAATAAAAACTGTCCGCAAAGCCCACGCGAAAAGAGGGCATACGTTAAAAAGCAGAGCGAACAATATACTAAACCAAAATGTTTAATGGATGATGTTTGCCGTTTTAACGACATCCGTTAAAAATCAAAGGGGGTTGCGTTAAAATGTTATAGGTTTTCATAACGTTAAAACGGGTAATAAACGGAATGTTAACGTTTTTAGGCATTTCAACGGGAAGCCGTTAATGTATGTTTTCCCGTGGCAGGTCACATATATTGAAGAGGTTCAAAATGCTGGAATTCTTTTGCCTTCGCGTTTGTAATTCACTTCACACAATAAATCCGTGACTTGATTCCCCACGATGCTGCTGCCACCTGCGTCGGAGTAAATGAACAAGGAACGCTTGGCGGAACCGATGACTTTCTTGAACGAAGTGTTCAAATTTATAGTTTCTAGTTTCACGTCATCGTCATCCTAATCAGTCCCGAGCTGGGTCCATACCTCCAAAATGCATTGCTAGGAGTCGAACCAACCCCCGTATCACGAGGAACCAGAATGGTCCCATTAGGAATTTCAATGGTGATATTTGACCCCAAACCATACTTACCACCACAAAGGTCCTTAAACCATCCTATATCGACTGCCAATCTTACGTTGATGAAGAACGAGGGGTAGTAGGTGCCACCAATTTTCTGTAACTTCACGTCTGGTAAGGAGACAGCCATCAATCCCACTTTCCATCCACCTGCTTCCAATCGTATGGGATGAGGTAACCGAATCTTAAAACTATTGGAGGTGTTATCTGGAAATTCCGTTTTACTGCTGTGACTGGGTAAGGTGACGTAAAAATCACTCATATTTGAAAAGCAAGGTGATCGTGGTCACGCCTGAAGCAAAGTCCACCAACGTTTTGTCGGTCTCGGCCAACTGCATAATGTCCATGACTTCCACGCGCACAGGTAGATATAGGATGTGTCTGGGTTCGTACGTCATATTACTGGGGTTGTGAAGTATCTCTCTGAACAGATCCTTGACTTGATCTCTCGTCACCATACTCTTTCCTGCATTCCAATACACATACAGTGGAACCCCGCTATAACGAACCCCGCTATAACGAAGACCCCGTTATAACGAACAACATTTGAAAGCCCGGCAGAATTACAGTAAAATATATGGAAACAAACCCCGGTATAACGAAATCCCCGCTATAACGAATTGATTTTGACGGTCCAACGCACAATTTACCCTCGATAACGAATATT
>JAHPZR010008757.1:35000-38980 GCA_019787425.1 Platygyra sinensis | reverse complement strand
GTAAAATATTTACATTTTAGCAAATGCTGCTTTGTTTCTGCAAATAATTTGCGGTCGCGACTGACAACAGGAAATGTCATCAATTTCACAAACAAAAGTCCCTCTGGTTAATATCTTTTTTGGGAACATGATAAGATTGAATAAATTTCCATCATGATTGTCTCAAAATTGAATTTTCTTTGAAAGCCCAAATGACCGGACAACATGTCCGGTCATCCACGGATTTGCTCGGACAATGCTCGATTCTGACCGGACATTGTCCGTTGACCGGCCGTGATTTCAAGCCCTGCGTGACACTACAATTTTCCTCCAGGAAATGTAAAAGTATATAAAAAAAGATTCACATACCTTATCCATTTCTTTCTTGAAAGTCGAAAACACTTCATTGCTCTTGTTGAGCGTTTTCTGAAATTCTTCAAATCTCTCTGCGTACATTGTTAGCTGAAACAAGAGAAAACACTTTCAGTAACTGAGAGAATCACACAGTGAGAACTAAAGAAACAGCTCTAGCTGGAGGAGCTAGAGTGCAAATTCACCGGCTTGATGAGAGCATTCCATCTGAAAGAATCTACAATATTCCCACCAGCCTGAAGTTGCATAACGTCATACTTGAATCAAATAATGCAGGCTTAAAACACCAAACAGGCCATTTCTGAGTTCTCTTGTGCTTCCGTGTGAAAAAGAGTCTAAGTGCGAAACCTTTCATATGAAAATGAGTTCTGCATGCAGTTTCATTTTCACGCAAATCATTTTCATAAGAATGGTTTCACATTTAGACTCGGTTTGAAACAGAGGCACAAGGGACCTCACAAATGGTCTATGACCTTCTGAAAACATTAATTTCTCCTACCTGTGATTTCATCTCTGATTCCTGTTTTGTTAAGATCTCACACTGTTTCTTATACTCCTGAGCTTGCTTAATCAACTAAAATAAAAGTAAACAAAAACTACCCTGACATCAAGTTTTAATTACTTTTCACTTCAATTCTGTTTTAAGTTATGTTTTACTCAAGATTGAAAAGCCCATTTCAATCAACTGGTGAATGTCAAGGAGCACAATGGCCTTACAATAGCGGGTCTACTTCTATCACTATCAGGACATTCTAACCCTGTTTAAACCCTAAGTCATGCTAAGTCTTACACTTACTTAATCATATACCACGAAAATGGGTGTGGCCAAAATGGAATTCAGTCAGGCAAAAATGCAGGAAGGGAGATGTAATAGACTAGCAACCAATATTGCTTTCCCTCTCCCTACCACATGCCTGCTCCCCTAATAATTTCTTATGTTATTGAAAGCAGAGAAGTGAAGTATGGTCTGATAAGCCACCTGGTAGACATCATCTACAGAAATCATCCCCAGGTATGCTTGCCAGAAGAGCATCTTACAGCACATGCATGTGTATACTAATCAAATAAATTTACATTGCAAATATTAAATTATCATTTGCAAGCTGGCCATGCAATGGGCAGTGGTCGACATATTTGTTTGGTCTGTAGATCACCGAAGAGAACTCTATTTGTAAGGTTATGTTTTGCAACCAGAAGGATCATGAAACTGCTCTTATTAATATAAATGCAAGTATTGTTTTTGCAAAAAAAAAAAAAAAACAGATACTTGCTGGCTAAAACCCTTTTAATTGGTCAACATTCTCTTACCAGCTGATTTTCTGTCAAAGTCTTTTCCTTGTCTTCATTAAACTGCAGATGTTGTTGTGCCATTTTGGCCTCGGCCAACTGAAGTTCAAGCTGTTTGTGTTTGAAAACCTTTTCCACATGCTAAGTTAGAAAATAATGATGGAAAACTTTAAATGTCATACACTGAAGGCCAAATTGGAACTCGTCATACATGTAATTTATACAATGTGTCTTAAACTGAGTGATGCAGTCAGACCATTATTTCAACACCTCACAATGCTAAGGATGAAAGACAAGGCAGTAGCTTTTTTGTTGCTGAAGAAATCATTAGCTAAACAACAAAAACGAGACCACAGAAATTCCTGTCATATTCTCTGAAGGTTTCTTAGTCTTGACCCCACCTGTACCCTAGTTCAGCTTCCTCCTCTCCCCTCCCCCTAGGAATTTCCAACTACCCTCTATGGGGTGGTTTAAGTAATACATGTTTTTTTTTTCAGATTATAATGATGAATGATAAAGGGAGGTTTTGTTCCTAAACCTTTGTGAATGTCATAGGATAAAAATGCAAATGCATGAGTTATTGAAAAGATTTATTTGGAAAAAAAATTGATGTGCACTGTAACTGTTTACTCATATCCAGGTCCTTATGAAAAGAATATAAGACAGATAATCACAAAATATTATGAATAAATCATGACAAATGTACAGTGTTACACAGCATAATCACTAACCTCTTCGCGAACTTCATACTGCTCAACAAGCCCTTTCAACCTAGCAGCAAGTCTGTATGGAGTAAGAACAGATAAACAAACACAATTGACCAGAAAATCAAAAAGATTACAAAAATTATTTCAATATGTAATAATTTTCACGATGGTGCTGTGTAAATTAAATTAAAGAATTACAATTTCTGCAGATCTATACGTGTAAATATAGTGTCACTTACTCATTGTTTTCAGTCTTCAGCTGTTGGTTTGCCTTGTAATTCTCTTGCATTTGTTCTGAGATATCATTGATTGTTGTCTGAAACTTTTCTGACAGTTCCTTTCGTTTGGCTTCCTCTTCTTGACTGCGTAGTTGACTCTCTTCCTGACAGCAGGAGATTGAAGGAAAGTGTTAAAAATGGCACTCTGTTCAAAATGACAAATCTAGGTTGATTGCTAGCAATTGTCATGATTTCCATTAGTGTTTGGAAATTAATCTTTTAACTCAAAAAACTTTCACTATTTTTTTTTTCATTTGCCTGTCACAAATGGAGAAGGAACTTTTTTACAATTTTAATTTTATTTTCAATTACAAACGGTCACTTACAGTTTGTGTTACTTTCATTGAATAATTTTCTAAACAAGACATGACCTACAATACATTACAACACAAAACTCTCAATTTTCTAATTAAGCTCACTTGCATCACTTATCATTACAAGTAAATTTGGTTGGTTTGGCAATAGCGCTGGAAGAGAAAAGATAGGATTTTTGTATTTTTTTAGAATAATGATGATATGTGTACAGATGTACTCTGTGTGTTGGGTAATCCGTAAGATGAGTTATATGGGGGATGTCGAAGAAAGTTGTTTATTAGAAAGCATAATATTGGTGTCATTTTCATGATTGAACCATGATTGAGTAAAAGGCTGTTGCTGCAGTACAATCTAGAAAGGTATGTTCTATTGTGTCTGGTCGGAGACAAAGAGTGCAATCTTCATCACTAGAGAAGGAACTTGCTAATTGACTCCTTTCTTGAATACAAATAATAAAAACAATCGATCAATCACTTTTCTGAAAAGTTACTTTCATAACAATCATCTGGTTGATACTTTATTGCCATCCACAGCACATGTTCATAACATATATCTAAAAAATAGCCAGGTGCAAGAGCTTGGAATAGTTTGAAAGTATGGACTGACCAAGTTCTTTGAAGTCTAAACAGAAAAGACCACTACAATCTACAATATCAATACACTCCCAATGTGATACCAGGAAGCTTGGTTACTTACTGATTGAGAAAGAGCCCGCAGTTCAATCTTTTAGTTACCAAGTCATTACTTACTCCATACCAGAGCCCCATGGTTTAGGGCTGAAGTAACAAAATTAATGGCAGTGATAAAAAAGTATATTTACTACAGCTAACTGACATGTCCTCGTACCTTCACAAGCTTGCTGTGACGTTGTAATTCCCGACAGAGACTTTCCAATTTGTTTTTTGCCAGACTTGCTTTGTTGAACTCAGACTGCAGTTGGTCACGTTCTTTCACAACCTAGAATTAATTTTATAGAATTTATTAATTTTGTTCCATTTGTAACACAAACACTCACAGTGAATATTGTTATTAGAAAACAATC
>JAHPZR010008757.1:0-30000 GCA_019787425.1 Platygyra sinensis | reverse complement strand
AAATTTATTCAAACATAGAAAGTGAATGATTACATAAGGTGATAAGCATATTAAAGCTAGCGAAAACAGTTACAAGCTAATTTGTCTACCCACGCTAGGCATTTACCGTCAAATGTTTTACATTGTAGTAACTTACTTAGCTTTTTCTCCTCTTCTTTTAGCTTCTTATTGCTTTTCACTGGCTTCACTTCAGCCTTTTTAGTCGTCTTGTCCGTGATTTTTGCCGATTTTTCGTGGACTTGTTCGTCTTTTGCAGATACTTCGTCAGCGTTGTTGGAAACTTCCGGGCAATCATTCAATGCCTCCGAGTGGGACTCGCCATTCTAGAATCGTAAAACTTATTAACCCTTACGTTTCACAAAAAGCAACTTTGATCATGTTTCAGCTGATTTTGCACACAATACCTTTGCCGGTTCTGTTGGTACCTCAGAAATCATGTTTTTTCCTGAAGCCGGACTTACTAACTTCGTTGCTCGTTCTTCGTTCGAATGCTAAGAACGTTTGATTATCTGAGCCAGCAGTATGTTACAGCAGCAGCAATATTTAAGCGCAATCAACATGTGGTGTAACGATGATTAACTGTCGCGTTATGTACAAGCGAGCACAACGTCCCACAAATATCTGAATATATAAACAATAGTCTCCATTTAATTTGGCGCGAAAATATGCTCGGATATTTGTCCGCGGACATTATCTGTTCCGAGAAGTGAGCTTCGAGGAACAGATAATGTCCAAGGACAAATATCCGAGCATATTTTCGCCCCAAATGGAGACTTTCGTGTTTATTATCCTTCAAATCTTTTACGCAACGCGCGCAGTTTTGAAAGTTCGGGTATATTTAACAATTATTCCATGAGCGCGCGTTGGATATGAGATGATAGATAGCCAACGAGGCGCGTAGCGCCGAGTTGGCTATAATCATCTCATATCCAACAAGCGCGAGTGGAATAATTGTTTTATTAAAAACGCCCCCAAAATATAGAAAACTAGACTAAAATAAAAACAAAAAGGCCCAAAAAATCACGCATACGCTCGCCGTTTTTGTAGATCATGGTATAATGGCTCATATACCATGATGGCTAAGCCAATGAAAACTCTCGAATTGCATTATCCAATGATCCAGTTTTTAATAATCTCGGATATCCCCCAGTTTTAGCTGGGGGATATTCGGTCACGTGACGTGTTTAGACCAATCACGCGCGAGCGAAAAGATTTGATGGATTATAATTTGCGATATTTAGAAAAATTCCGAAATACTCACGAGTCTGTTTTACCCGCTATTTTGAAACAATACTCAGTTCTATGCCAAAAACAGTTAAGTTTTCCCACTTGGAAATTGCATTCCATATATTATCCTTAAAGCGCTAAATCTGCAATTTTCCAAAATGGCAGATGCTCGTAGCATCAAAGCGCCTGAACATTTTTCTCTACTTCTTCTACTAAAGGAAAATTTTGGCCTAAGGGTGCGTTTCTTTAATAAAATCCAAGATTGGATTCTTACTCCGAAAGAATCCAAAAACGGATTTTGGATTCCTAAATTAAACAGTTCAATCTAAGGTCTCTCGGATCATGGTGCGTCAAAGGAACCGAAGTGGATTCCTCTGTTCCTTTGACGCATCATGATGCGAGAGATCTTGGACTGATCTGTTTAGTAAAGAAACGCAAAATACGTTACCGAATTCTTTCAAATTTAAGAATCCTATGTTGAATTTTGAAGCGCTTAATAAGTGATTCAAAACTGGTTCATTTCTAAAACAAAAATAGGATATATTTAGAGGGTTTTGCGAAATGTTAAGAACAATTTTTGCAATTATGTCCATAAAGTTTTTGGAAAATTTATGGACTGATGTTAAAGCGGATTTACCTGATATTTTCGTGACATTTTCTTGAAAGGCCTAACCGCGTAAGAGCTTTCAGTCTTTGCATAAATGGCTGCTAACCATAAATTTTCTCGAAAAGAGTGCGTGGCTACCACCATTTTTCTTTCTGGATTTCCATAGCCCTTACAAAGATCTACTTTTTCCACATGGTCTTAACCTGCCGCAAAAAGGCTTTTGAAAACTTTTACGGCGCCCAATACATTTTTCTTGTCACATCTTCAAATATTTGCGTTCCTCGGTCTTGTTTTGCGCTCGCGCACTTCGCCATCTGCTAGTTAACAAATGGTAAACGCCATAGCGTGCATTATTGAGTTATGGATTCACGCGGGAGGTTGCTAAGCACGAAAAAAGCCTAAGAGTCGCACGAGGCGATAGCCGAGTGCGACTCTAGCTTCTCGAGTGCTCAGCAAACCTCCCAAGTGCATCCATAACTCAATAGTGCACGCTATGGCGTTTCTCCTACTCCATTCTTACTTTCAATCGCTGCCAATGGGAACGAGATTGCCCAAGGTCGTGGGAACTCCCATATGAAAAGGTCGGAGGATGCACGTGGTCTCGCTTGGGGGTAAAAATCGCGCGAGCCATAAATCGAAGGCGAAAAACCTCGGTTCGCAACTTTCAGTACGAACCGAGAACTCGGTTAGTTAGAGGATTTTGGGCTCGATTTCCGCCAGTCTCTCCAGTCTAGTCTCCAAGCCCGGCTCCTTTCCCGAGCAGGGACTGTTAATCAAGCCTATTCCGCTTTAAGTGATATCTTTTAGGTGTCAAACAAGGCTTGAGTCACGCCCAGATTGGTTAAATTCAAATTTTTCGACGAACATTCCCCGAAGTTTTTTTTTTATAAAAGGTTCCCACTGCTCCACACCCCCCGCCCCAGGGGTAGTGGGAGATAGCTTTTCAGCCATTGATATTTTTTGTTGTTTGTAATTTTAAGTTATTTGGAAATTGTTGTCGATATACTACTTATTGTATAAGACTCCAAATAAACATGTCTGTCTGTCTGTCTGTCTGTCTGTCTGTCGTCTGTCTGTCTAGCACCAATCGTAAAATTTGATGGTCACCACTACTGTAACAGGAGATTGTCAGGAAAGTGAGGAAACAGTGACTAACAGTTAACGAGTCACACACAAGCTTTTGAGAATTTGTAATCAGCTTTATTTTGTTAGCAAGTAGCACCAAAATAGCCGTTAATGTATTATTTTATTTATTAACCTTGAGCAAAGAAATTGTTCAAGAAGTGGAATATACAAAAAGATTTAATCCGACGCGCAATTTGTTTTCTGACAACAGCAAGAAGAGCAATGGCAAAATCCGAATATTGATGGCTAGTTACATGAAAAGACACTGAGAAAAAACAACGGATAAACGCACAATGTGAAAAGGTATGAGATAGCAATATTGATATAGTGTGGAAAACTTCGTGAATGTAGTATAAACACAAAGTACGAAGGAAGGAGTACAAGACAATTCAATAAGCTCGCTGGATTATTTGATGTATCAAAACAAGAAGCTACGGTGTAACTGGCCATTTTGAGCCTCCGTGATGAAATGTACCGTTATGAAATCGGATTTGTAAACAAGTACTGTACTCATGCCGTTAAATACAAAAATATAAACAATTCAAAATGTTCCAAGATTTTTTTTGACAAACTTCAAATTTTGTTCGTTTCACCGAGAATTAAAATATTTCATTCTTTAAATGACTTCAAATGCTTGATATAGATTGTTTATGACAAGATCTTCTCGCCAACTGAACCAATCCTAGGACTTCTTTCTCCAAGAACACACTCTTAATACGTAATGCTTTAAATTTCTGTCGATAAAGAAATCACACACCGATACTTTCTGTTGCAGTTAGCTGTTGATAAACTTGCGTACAACTTGCAGTAGTTTGTTCTTCAAGCACCAATCTCCCCAATCCACTCAGCTAATATCCAAGTCCTTTTTACAGCAGACAGAGCAGGGCTGGCAGCGAGGTTCCGCGACTCCACTTATCACTCAAACAACTGGTTATTCGACATAATCTTGCATTCTTACCGCTGGTTTTCTAACTCGACCACGACTGGAGACTCCGATCACCTCGTTTCCAAGCGAGTCACTTTCGCTATCGGAGTCATTTTCATTGTACCTTACACGACGGGCTGATGAATTTCTCCGCAAACTCCGTCGCGCGGGAGGGTTCACATTTCTTTGCGACGTTTCGCTAGTCCTACGTGACGAGCTGCCGTTTGATTGGTGCCTGTTTGAGCGAGCGTTGCCCGTGTTCGCTGGGCGATTAGTTCGTACTGTAACAGTGGGTCGATGGGTAGGCCGAGCTGTCTTTCGGCGAGTTTGATGGCGTGACTCCTCTATAGCACTGTCGTCACTTTCTTCCTCTTCATCTTCGTCGTCTTCCTCTTCATCCTCCTCCTCATCTTCTTCTTGTTCCTCTTCATCTCCGTCTTCACTGTCTTCACCTTGCTCTTCCCCTCCTTCTTCGCTTCCTTCTTCTCCTTCTTCTTCCTCTTCCTCGCCCTCCTCGTCCTCTTCCTCCTCGTCAGATTCTTCTCCATTTACACTCGTCGACCCCTGTGCTAAAGATGCACTCCTTCGCGTTGAATACCGGCTTGGAAGCGGCCCATTAGAAACACTTTCCTCCTGTCTATTTTCTTGAATCCTCGAGGTAGGAAATCGCATGACAAGTCCACGTCGAGCACTTGATCTTGTTTGCCTCCCACTTCCAGTATCGTCGAATACGCTATCGTTGTCTCGATCGTGACGAGACTGCAGGTTCGCCCGAGAACTTCCTCGGGTTTCTGTCCTTGAGGTAACGGCGTGACCGTAACCGTTTCGCAGGTCCGAATCAGAAGTTGTTGCAGCTCGAGTAGCAACGGAGCGGGTTCTACTCTCACGGACGCTAAGAGAATCAGAGCTCGAGCCTGCGCCTGAAGAGTGGGCTGTCGCACTAGACGTAGCCTGACTCCCTGAGTGAGAGGCCCGATGCCGAGACACACCCCTACTGTCTGGCGCTTGAGATCCGAGCAACCGCATGGTTCTTAATCTTGTACGGCGGGCTCCGCCGGATGCAGACTCGTACCAGTCTCTTAGAACGCTATCGACGCGATCCTCAAACATGGCAGAGAGGCGAATAGTCATGCTGTAGATCTGCAAAGAGACGTTTAGCAAGAGAGAGATAATTAACAATAATGGGACATAAACTGGGCTAACAGAACCTTTATAGAACGTTTCACAACAGTCAGGATAGACAAGTTTATTCCTCAGTGGGGGAAAACTAATGCCAAAAAATTGAAGGGAAGAAATGATCCTCCACTGGCAGAGTCAGATCAATTTTTGACTCCACTATCGTCTTCGTGTCGATAGATTTGTAGCTGTTTTCAGTCTTCAGAAGTGTTTACTCACTCAGGACAGAAGACGACTAGTTCGACCATGAAACTGTGATGTGCTATCCTCTTAAAAAAAAAAGGTGTCTCATCTGGTTTTGCAACCCACAGTCACGGACTGCTGAGAGGGTGTATTTAATTCGACTGATCTAAGGTCGTCTCGTGGCTGAAAATGCCCGAGCTAAAACTGGGGAATCTCCGAGTGATATTCCCCGATTTTCAAACTGTACGTGTTGTGAAATATGTTTCAAGGATAATAAACACATTAGCCTCTATTTGCCGCGAATATGAACTCGGATATTTTGTCCTTGGACATCACCTGGTCCCAAAAGCTCACGGTTTTCCTCAAACTACGACCTCGGAAAACTGTTCGCTTCTCGAAACACATCATTGATGTCCGCAAACAGCGGTGTCCGACCAAATTCTTTGCGCCCAGCGGAAGCTATTGTTTATGTAACATTATCGTACCCGTGAACGCGGCACTGTGTTGTAAGCTCTTGAATTGGAGAAAATCAGACGCACATCTCTGACAAAAGCTTCGGGATCGTTGTACAAGTTGTCTTCTAAGCGGCGATAGACGGTGCTGAAATCCATCGGTTCAGCCACTATCTCAGTGTAATCCTGGAACACAAAATGTAAGAAATGCGCTTCAGTGAAACCGAGCGTGATACTCAGTGAACTCTAGCTACTTAGACAAGTTCGATGCAGAAGCGAAAATTAAATTTGAAGCTCTAGTTCGATTTGTAGCTTTTGGTTTTAAAAATAAGTAGTCACTCAAATTCAAATTCAAATTTAAATTTATTATTAAAAGCACACTTTACCTAGAAAGTAACAAAAAAAATGCACTAACCCGCAAATAGCATAGGCTAATCTAGGCGGGTAGTGTAGTTGATTAGTCAAAATAACTCATGGAAAAACTAAATATTTACAGGAGTGATATAATTTAAAGATATACCAGTAATTAATGCATAATAGGTCAAGTAAAAAATAATGACTTTCTAAATCATTGAGAAACATATTAGACTCAAAAGCTCCTTAATTCATTTTTGTTGGTCGGTTGGTTCATTCACAGAGGAGAAATTGGTAGTATTATTTTTCAAATGAAATCTGACTGTTTTAATATATCATGGCCGACTCCACCCACGCTACTCTTTTTCAATGGTCACAGAGAGAAATCTAGGAAGGTACGCGAACCTGCAGCAGTCGGAAATCACTTTTCGTTTATATCTTAAAGCCAAGTTCAGACGCCGAACATCACATGAACCGAATCGAATGCAAAGGAGAAAAATCGTTTGTTCTCCCTAATTAGCATTCGATTCAGCTCATGTGAAGTACGGCGTCTGAACCGGGCATAACTTACCGGGAAGTCATTGAGGTCCACAGGATGTCGGAAAGGCGTGGCATCTTCACGTGATACCAGGAAGTCTAACAGCTGATGCGCGGACTGCATCCAGGGCTGAAAATAAACATACACAAGTAAATTAACTTTCCAGTTCCAGTTCCTACCAGGGGCCTGTTTCTCAAAGCTCCCGGTAATTACCGGGCCCGTTAAGCTGTTTTGTTTTCCGATGGGAGGTTGAAAGGTTTTGAAATTGGTACAGTAAAGTTATCAGCTGAAGAAACAAATTGGACTTCATTAGAGGTCAGAACACACCCTACTTTTCTCGAGACTTTGATTTCACAATATGATTTCGGGCCCGTTAAGTTACCGGGTCTTTCGAGAAACGGGCTCCAGGCCATTCAAACACTGGAAAAAAGATTTCCAGTTTTTCTTTGTAATTTGCTACAAGCACCTGTAGCATTGTCCTATAGCATGGCTCCACTCTATAATAGGAGACAAGCCTCAAACAAATGCTTGTTTTGTTCATTTTGCAAGCCCTCAGGAAGAGGCACACAATTACAACATGCCGTGACTCCGCCGTAATCTTGCTGGAACAATTCAGAGAAGTCGACAGGCCGAGAAACTTGAATATTTTCTATTCTTATCCACGACACAGACGTGCTAAGCCAGGGTTAGAAGCTTACCTCAACAGGAGGTGGCTGTTCTCTCTTCATCTGTTTGTTAGGACCCTCCGAGGAGCTTGATCCCTAAGGTAACAAAAAGCATTCCATGTCTGTCACAGCTAGACTAGCAAGCGTGTTTCACGCCCACAGGATATCACGCACCCATTTTATTTTTTCACGCGGTTTTCTTTCGCGCGACGCACGATAGACGCATGATAGACTGCGCGACAGAGGGTCTACTCATAGTCTCGTCAGAACGAACGAAAAGTTCTCGTCTGCTGAACAAACTACCTTCAATCGCTCTGTAATTGGCCCTTACAGTCCCTATTTTACGGTGGCCCAGAAGGGACATCGTTTCCTTATAAAAATGTAACTATTTCTTTAACATTATGCCATCCTTCTTTGAAAACTATAGTGGTGTTCTGTGTAAATCTAACTGTTCTGTACAGAAATGAAAGATTGTTCCTTAAAAAGCTGCGATCGTTCCTGTACTGTCGAGTGCTTCTTCGATAAAAACAATCACTTGATCCTTCTAATAAAAAGGTGTGTTCGTTCCGTAGAAATGTAGCTCTTCCGTAGAAACAATCACGACCTTCTTCTCTGAAAGTGAGTGCGACTCTTCCGTAGAAATCGAGCGCTTCCGTAGAAAGTTCAAACTGATGCGCGCGCATTTGCCCAGGAGGGTACTGGGTACTAGCTCGGTCAGTATAAAACATGGGCTGCGGACTACGGACTACGGACTACGGACTACGGACTACGGACTACGGACTCGGGTATAAAACGCGGACCGAGCATTACGGACTCGGCATCAAACACGAAGAAAGGTTCTACATTGAATAAATTCTCGCAATAACGTTTTCATAAATTGAAGCTACTTGTAATTATAGAAGTCCCATTTCCCGAAAGCGTCCGCTCATACAGGTTCAGCCATACTCGATTGCCGAAAAAGAAATAGAAGACACTGAAAGTCACAAAATTGACGAGCTGTATGAATTTTCGAATGATCCAAGCCATGATTAAATGGTTGAAAGATCAATAGTCGAGAGATTTGAGGAGAATTCGAACGACATGTCCCGCTGTTTAATTATACTATAATGTAATTCGCTATTAAATAAATACACATAAATACGGCCGTGGCGAAATGAGGAACAAAAAGTTGATAAATAGAAAAAAAGACATTACACAAGGATGGCAGTTCTGCACTCCTTAGTATCGCCTTGGGAAAGGAAGGGGAAAAAAGAAAAAAAAACTGGGCTATTCGGATTTGGTCACCCACCCAAGCACTGTCCGCGCCGATCAGGGCTTAACTTTGCTGAGCGTACCAAACATGTTGCTGTCCTTGTGGTGTAGTGACTCCACGGTGAACGCATGGTTTTAAAATTTTAAGATGGGAAAAGGTATCAAATAAAAGAAAAAGATATCTGATACTGCATGGCTGGGAAAGTAGAGAACAAAAAAATTAGAGGAATATGAAAGTGAGAACTATTACTTGCTTTTGTGATCGGACAAGCTAGCGGCACTTTCCTAATAATAATTGCATCAAGGGAATAGTAATTGCGCATGTGCTGTCACCCAAGGTGGCCGGCATTGGAGGTGAGGGATGCGATATATAGTTTCAAATATTAATTCTTCTTTTCCTGCAAAGTTTCGATTTCTGGCAAGAGAGTACATGAGGAGATGTAACGCCGTTGAAAACATTCACATTCACAAAGTTATCTGTCCGTGAGACCGAGGCAATTATTTCGAAAGTAGTAGTAGCAGTAGATCTTTATTTCAACTCGGATAAAAATCTTCAGTTATACTAATAGTATTTTGACTACAATCATTTGTAAAAATTAAAATAACTATAAAAACATGTCGTTCGAATTCTCCTCAAATCTTTCGACTATTGATCTTTCAACCATTTAATCATGGCTTGGATCATTCGAAAATTCATACAGCTCGTCAATTTTGTGACTTTCAGTGTCTTCTATTTCTTTTTCGACAATCGAGTATGGCTGAACCTGTATGAGCGGACGCTTTCGGGAAATGGGACTTCTATAATTACAAGTAGCTTCAATTTATGAAAACGTTATTGCGAGAATTTATTCAATGTAGAACCTTTCTTCGTGTTTGATGCCGAGTCCGTAATGCTCGGTCCGCGTTTTATACCCGAGTCCGTAGTCCGTAGTCCGTAGTCCGTAGTCCGTAGTCCGTAGTCCGTAGTCCGTAGTCCGTAGTCCGTAGTCCGTAGTCCGTAGTCCGCAGCCCATGTTTTATACTGACCGAGCTAGTACCCAGTACCCTCCTGGGCAAATGCGCGCGCATCAGTTTGAACTTTCTACGGAAGCGCTCGATTTCTACGGAAGAGTCGCACTCACTTTCAGAGAAGAAGGTCGTGATTGTTTCTACGGAAGAGCTACATTTCTACGGAACGAACACACCTTTTTATTAGAAGGATCAAGTGATTGTTTTTATCGAAGAAGCACTCGACAGTACAGAACGATCGCAGCTTTTTAAGGAACAATCTTTCATTTCTGTACAGAACACTTAGATTTACACAGAACACCACTATAGTTTTCAAAGAAGGATGGCATCATGTTAAAGAAATAGTTACATTTTTATAAGGAAGCGATGTCCCTTCTGGGCCACCGTACTATTTACTTAGTTCCGAATCAAGCACAACAAAAAACTGTAATGATGTAATTTTGTAATGAAATCGGGCCTTACTCGTTTTCTTTTCCGAGAACCCGCCGCAGCAGAATCCTAGAAGACAAAGATGTGAGAAAAATTACCACTGATGAACCTTTTCTATAACACACTTACACTAAGCCTTATAGCTATGCACCCCTTACCAATTGTTACCATTCTACATTTACCCCTGCCAGAGGCGAATTAATCAGTTACCAAAGTTCATGGAAGCAGACAACAACAACAACAAACAACTACAAGAACAGCGGTAACAAAAACAATGACGAGAATAAAAACAGCAACAACTGAGGTAGCTGGATAAACATGCAGGGCATTTGTGTTGTACCTGGGATGTTTCACCTTCACCAGCTGATTCTTCAGACATATTCTCCACTTGGACCTGACGAGATATGAAAAGTTTTAAGTCAACAGTTCTATAGCTGATCAGTGCCTACAGCTGTACGTTTCTGTAACGGCTCCTCAGTACGGTACCGGTATCCTCCTCCGAGGCGAAAGCTGTTGGTCTGACGCGCCGTTCAAGATAAATATAAATGTAGCATGAAGTGACGAGGAGTATGACGTACAGTATGGAATATCATCCCCTGGATGGCATGCTAGTCCATCTCAGGGTTTCCCCCAGCATTGAATTCGCCTGTACCCATTATATACACCCGGGTGGAGAGAGGCATCCTGAGAGTAAATTAAGTGTCTTGTCCAAGAACATAACATAGTGTCCCCTGCCAGGGTTAGCTCGAATCGGAGTCGAGCGCACTAACCATTACACCACCATGCCTCAGGGTTTCCCCCAGCATTGAGTTCGCCTGTACCCATACATACACCTGGGTGGAGAGAGGCACCCTGAGAGTAAATTAAGTGTCTTGTCCACGAACACAACACAGTGTCCCCTGCCAGGGTTAGCTCGAATCGAGTCGAGTCAAGTCGAGCGCACTAACCATTACACCACCACGCCTCCACTTAACGATGAGTCAGTATAGAGTGAGTTCAAGTAAAATTCACACCTGTACATCTCCGTTTTCTATTCCTTCCTCGTCTTCGCACAGTGAAAGGATGTCATTACACGAGGAGTCCCTGAGATCAAATAAGATTTAATTCTTAGCACACATTTTCATTTCTTCTCTCTGATGTCACATGTTAGACACTGTATGACTATCAGAGAAGACAGCGAAGACACGGAAAAGTCAAACCACTGATCATGAGACAATCTCCCTGACAGTAGCCTTTCGACCCTCCGGCTTTTATGGTCAGCTAGAATACTGCAAAGCTCAATTAAATATTTTGGTTTGATTAGAAACTTCAGCTTTAAGCCCTGGCCAAACGGACCGGCAAGTAGTCGCAAGTGGACGCAAGTTGAACTTGCGTAGAGACTTTTCGTTGGGTGGCCAAACGGACTGGCAAGTTTCCTCTCAAGTACACGCAAGTCGCAAAAAAAAAAAAAAAAAAAAACGTTTTAAGGCAGACTACCCTCTATTTCATTGGCTAATAATGGGTTAACGGACGTCACTCAACTTTCACTCAAACGGTGAAAACTGCTTTAACTTGCGAGCAAGTTTGATCTTGGCCAAAGTGAGCGCAAGTCATCGCAAGTCATCGCAAGTCAACGCAAGTGCACGCAAGGCCTGGCCAAACGGAGTCGCAAGTAGATCCAAGTTCTTAACTTGCGTCTACTTGCGATTCCGTTTGTCCAGGGCTTTAGAGTGTGTAGTGGAACCTTGCTTTAAGATCACCCTGTTAATTCTGTCACATTTCTGGCCCCGAGGAGAATGCTCATCATTTAATATGACCACAAGTTTGTTTTGCAATGGTGGTATAAGCAAGGTTCCACTGTCACCTAGCTACTTAATTTAAAAAGCTTATAAGGCGCAAATATCATCGTTCATCACCTACCTGATGAACGCATTCAACACTGACACGAGTTTTGACGAATTTCGAACAATCTGGCTTTCTTCCTCGTTGTAAAGTCGAGCATTTCTTTCCAACTGTTTCACCTCCCAAAGCAGAGCAGTTACTCGCCTGGAAAAAAAACGTCGTATGCATCCCGTAAAAAGAGGTGTATGTCCTACTAGAAAAGTACTACAAAGTATTTGGCTAGCTAATTCTTTGCTTTCAGTTTCTAAATATTTCACAAGGGTTCCAAAAAAAAAAAATTACGAGACCAATTGTCTGAAGCCTGCGAACGCAGACGTAGCAAGAGACAGTACTAGGCCGAAATAACTCAAAATAACGTGACTGGGCTCTCCGCCCATTTAACAGTTTGCAAATCACACACATTTTCTTGTGCTAGAGACAAACTGTACTAAAGTCGCGCCCTGGATTCTGGTCCACATCCGGTAGGCATCAAGAGAAACAAACAAGTCTCACCTGTAATACTTGTTTAAGAGCTTCTCTCGTAAGGTATTCAAGTCAGTAGGGTAAGGCACCACAGACCAATAATCTGGATACTCGTGTACATCCACTGGATAAACAAAAGGTCCCGCAAAGTGAAGTTGACTCAACGCTTCTAGGCCTGTTACAAGGCGCTGTGTCATTTCCTCCCGTCCCTCACCAAGCCATTCAGACTCTTCATCCGGGACATATGCCAGCGTCAGTCGCTCTTCATCGGTCAGCGGTATGTTGCTAGTTGCCGCGCCTGAAGCGTCCGTGTCTTGCGCAGAGAGGTCTGGGTTTCCCGGGTCTGAAGTCAGTAGAGACAAAAAGGGCTTAGAAGAGGGGGAAGGGGTGTAGGATATTCTACAACTAAAACACTCTGAACGTTACAAGAAAATGCACGGGAGACATACTGAATTACAAATAACATTTTAGACTGCGAACTTCACTATGATTTTGCGAATAAGGCAGAAATAAAAAAAAAAGATTGAAATAATGAGTTGAAAGAAACATATCGCGGCAAATAAACAGAATTGACATTCCAAGCTCGGAACTAACAGTATTGGCACGAGCTTCGGGGGTCATAATCGTGTAGTCTGAAACAAGGGCACATAATCCAGTACTTACCATGTTCCGTAACAGGCTGAAGATCCCAGGGGCTCATTCTCTCCACCTCCCCTGTGTCCCACCTAAAAACCACACAGACAATGACATCAGTTATTCATCGTGCACTCAATTGGGCTGAGTTTGTTGTTGGTTCTCGTCTTGCTTCGAGGGCTTTCTCCGGGTTCTCGGGTTTTCCACCCGCCACAAAAAAAAGCCCAACACTCCAAATTACAAAACTACCAGGATAGAGAACCGTCATGAAACCCATCTATGGCTCATGTGGCTTCCTCCCTTAATATTTAACAATTATTCCATAAGCGCGCGTTGGATATGAGATGATAGATAGCCAACGAGGTGCGTAGCGCCGAGTTGGCTATAATCATCTCATATCCAACAAGCGCGAGTAGAATAATTGTTTTATTAAAAACGCCCCAAAAATATAGAAAACTAGACTACAATAAAAACAAAAACGCCCAAAAAATCACGCATACGCTCGCCATTTTTGTAGATCATGGTATAATGGCTCATCTACCATGATGGCTAAGCCAATGAAAACTCTCGAATTGCATTATCCAATGATCCAGTTTTTAATAATGGCTCATATACCATGATGCCTTAGCCAGTGAAACCTCTCGAATTGCATTATCCAATGGTCTAGTTTTTAATAATTATAGTTATTTTTGTGTTTCCTACGCTCACAGAATTTCAGAACTGAGACCCAGTGAGAGAGAAACAACACGGATTCTTGTAACCCAACCATAACCCTAAACAAAAACTCAGTTCACCGGTAAGAACTCAACAAGGATGGGGTGGGGGATAAATTACTCATGCCAAGAGAGGGAGCGTCCGTTTATTTTACATCTGCAAATTATATTTTTGCCCCGCTCAAGACTTATATTTGAAGGAACTACATTTTGACATTTTTCAGAGCACACAAGCAAAGTCAACCGCTGGCTGTTCGCCTCTTAATGCTTTTTTTGTCTCTATCAGCTGTATACGCCTTTCTGTTTCTTATGTTTCTTACCTAACAGTGAAGCATTGAAAATGAGAATCCGCAAACTCGGTTTGGAAAGGACTTCTGTCTGTGATCTCACCCGCCCACCAAGTCTCGTCTATGACACTGCGGAAACGATGCCCTGTAACAGAAACGAAAACTATAACTCTGTGGAACATAATTTACTTCAGTTTTATAAAAGGATAAAAACATCGTCTCGTGGATCCACGGCTAAACAATAACAGGACAGACGCATGAGAAACTGACGTCAATTTGTTGCATTTCCTCAGTTCAGTCACACACGAAATGGAAATAAATGACTCGATATGAAACAGAAAACAACTGTAATACAGGAAAAATCTAATGTAGCATTGTCCTATAGCATAGCTCCACTCTTTCACAGGAGATAAGCCTCAAACAAATGCTTGTTTCGTTGATTTTGCAAGCCCTCAGGAAGAGGCACACAGTTGTAACATGCCGTGACTCCGCCGTAATCTTGCTTTTAACACGGGAAAGTGCCAATGATATCACGTAAAATGATGCAGAAAATTTTGTGCGGAAACTTTGAAAGACGTTTTCTCGAATGAGAAAAAAATAGCTTCAAGAAGATCTTCCGGCACTTCCTATACGCGAATTTTTTCATGTTTATATTATTAAATAGCGGCTCGTGCAATTTCAGCTTATTGAAAAACTCACTCGTGCAAATTAATTCTAACTTGAACGAGAAAACCCTTATGACTTCAAATATACAATGACTGCAGCAGTGAAAAGTGATCAGCTAAAAGCCATGAACTCATATTATTTACATTGCTGTGTGATTTTGTCACCTGCCATTACGTGAAAGATCATGGTCTGGGTTGAACATAAAGTTAACTTTGTTCCATAAGTTCGGTATACCTACCTGGTCTCCAGTTCCTATTAATTGATGTATCATAAGCCTGGCGTAACACTAAAAAGTCCAAAACATCTGGAACATCGTGATATCTGGTGAAACGACAGAAAAAATGGGTAGACAATGAAACCAACTCACTCACATCGTGTTAGGAATAAGATAATAACAAAGGATTCTTCAAGGACCCACGTCTACCTCCGCCATTTTCGATGTCATTGAAATTATTGATAGTGCATGGTGAAGCGAAATCTTATTGCCCTAGTGCAGGTTGCATTCCTGAAAGCGTGTTTAATTATATTTACTAGTTTCACAGAGATTTCCTTCGTTCTGACATGCTCCGAAAAGGAAAAAAATAGCCAAACTCTCGCATTTAAACCAAAGGAAAGGTGTGGTTGACTAGGGCCCTTTAAGGCTTGATTCGACCGTGTAAGGAACTCAAATATAAACCTTCCACCTACTTGACAGTAAATGATGCCCCGGTGTTGCTCCCAGTTTCAGGATTTATTAGAGCTACAAAAAATCACATCAAATACAAAAATAATAAGAATAAACTCTTTATTTATCCTAATAATAAAAAAAAACAAACAGCTTAACTTAGAGGGGCTCAGTCACGGCATCTTGAGTTATTTTGAACATCGAAAAAAATAACCGTTAAATTGAAGGAAACCTAAAAATAACACTTTATAAAGATAGAAAAACATCAAAGAGATAATAATTAACCATAAAGGAACAAGGATGGTTAAGGATGAAGAAGATTGACACGGATTGCAAACAACGAATTTGAAAAGTTTAGCTAAGCTTTTCAAACGTGACTGAGCCCCTTTAAGAGAGCGGCTGGTGTTAAACGTGATCAGCACAATACAAGTCCACGAGTACCAGGAAAACGCGTGTAATTAATACAGGTGTATCTTACCTAATTTTAAGCAGCAAAGAGTTGGTGGACCAGTTGAGTAATGTAAACTTACAATACGGCACAGCTCTTCGCCCTAGTAAACGCAAAATAATTACAGTTAGAAGAGAATTACATTTAGAAACATCAAACCCGTCTTCGCAAGTTTTCGCGGTTTGGATAAGTGAAGGGCAAGACCTCAAAATTAAAGCAAAACTATTCTTTTCCACAGACTTGGCCAATCACACTGAACAGAGAGAGACCTGTGCTTACCTTTAATCTAAGTTTGTAGAAACACTGTTTCTTTGGGTTAATTTCATAACACTTCAAGACCATTACTTCTTTGACGTAAAGTTCATGGCCTTGACGGAAATAATATACCTACAAAATAAGACGATACAAGGAAGTTAAAACACAACATTTAAGAAATAGAAAACATGTAAAGTGTTTATATCGAGTTATACAAACACGAGTGGATGTTTGGGAGAACGAGGAATGCTGTAGGAACACGAGCCGCAAGCGAGTGTTTCCACAGCTTTTTCGAGTTCTCCCAAACTTTCACGAGTGTTTGTATAACTCGATAGAAACACCGAGTACATGTTTTCTATTTCTTTTAGAAAACACCACGACGAGAAAAAGGAAAACAACTTGTTAACTTTGGATATCAAAATGTAAATTCTCTTCGCTCGCGCCATCACTACGTCAACAGCGCGCGCTAGTTCTTTGTCTCCATCGAGTTATACAAACACGATTTTTAACCAATCAGCGCGCGTGCTTTCTTAGGACTGTTTTCTAATAGGAACTTACTTGTGCCATTTCATTAACGTTTTCAACAGGTGGGCAACTGCACTTATGTTCAGGATTGAACGCAAGTATCGTTTACTTATCACTTCATATATGACAGGGTTATTTGACATTTTCTTATTACTTCATATTTGACAGAATTGTATGTGTTTTGATGACTTTTTACCAATGCGGACACTTTGTTGTGATGCTTATCATAAGGAATTTCAATCTTATTAGCGTTCAATCCTGGACATATCTGGGCAACTGGTTCTCACAAACCTGGTTTTCACTGGTTTGAAATGAACTTCTAATAATACGAGAAAATCTTTCCTCTTCATGGTCAACCCAGGAAGACAATCATTCTCACAACAGGTCTGTTTACCTGGTGTCCAGTCCTTAAAGAAATCCCGGCTATTTTACACGGAAGTGCAAGCCCTAAAAGTCTTAACAACGTAACAAAAACTGCACACAAGACCACATTTGATGTATAAAGATGGCTGAAAACCGATTTCCTTACAAAGGTTGGGGTCTCTTTCTCTATTTGCACCGGCTTAGGCGAAATATGAGAGATGATCAATAAGGGTTCAGCCTTCACCCTTACCTCGTCACCAATCTGAGGCACATATGGAGAGATTCGGTTTACTGTACAAATGAGCCAGTCTGGTGGTTGGTACAACGTTAATAATTCCTGTACTTCATCTACTTTAGGTTTCTTTGACGGCTGCAAACAAAGAAAGACAACACGAGTTACATGCTGGGTTCAAATGAGTTAAACACAAAAAGTTACACATGTATGTGCAGCCCTGTCTCTCCGGCTTTTGTTGCTTTCATGACACATGCTTCGCCTCAATTTCGGATTATTGCATACGTTATTCGCGTTTGGGGTGGTCTTGATTTGCCACATGAAATTACACTGGGTTCACTTCACACACTAATAAAATTGCAAAAGAAAAACAACTCACTTTCTTTTTCTTGGTAGGTTTCTTAGTCTTTTTGCTCTCTTTCTTGACCTTGGGTTGCGGTTGAGGAGAGCTGGGACCCGGTTGAGCTGGCTCTGTTCCTTCTTCTTCAGAAGTACTCAGCACTCGACAAACCCGCCTGTACCACAAATATACACAAATCAGCAAATCAACAAACAAGTAAAAATCAAAAATCAAAAGACAAACGTCAAAATGGTATACTAAAGCGCGTTCGCAGTGTTTTGTCGTTGCCCAATCAGCGAAGTATCTCACAAAAAACTGCAAGTAAGCCAATATTTACAGTTTAAATATGAAGTGGTACAACCTTAACAAAGATTTGACTTTTCTTTCTTTGGTTTTTAATTCGTGCAGTGTACCTTTTAAGTCAGCTACTACTCAAACTTCTTGCCAATCCCTGTCCAGAGACTCAATAAAGTTTAATTTTGCTTAATGCAGAAGGACTTTATTCTTATTCCTGTTGA
Organism: Platygyra sinensis; assembly: GCA_019787425.1. NCBI lineage: Eukaryota > Metazoa > Cnidaria > Anthozoa > Scleractinia > Merulinidae > Platygyra > Platygyra sinensis. The sequence continues at coordinate 12,073 of JAHPZR010008757.1, read as the reverse complement.
TTACAAAGAACACTATCCATATATGACACTATCATCGCTGGAGATTTGTGTCCACACCCACTGAGAGAGACACGCGGAGAAAACTCTGCCCAACTCACCTTGGTCGGCGATTTTCAGTCTGTTGTTGTGTTCTGAGTCCAACTTCTTCAGTCCAATCAGAGTATTCACTTGATTCACTGTGGATGAACAAAAAACCATCAGCGGAAAATTTGAATACACCCACACAGAACTGCGATACAATCAGTAACAAAATCCTCTTCATTGACTGAAGACGACATGTACCTTTAGCTACCCTCGATAATTGGCCCTATCTGACCGTAAAATGTCAGTCTTAAACCACGACGGCAACGGCAACGAGATCGCCACCAAACAAAAGGTTTAATGAGTAGAACAATGGCTGTGCACATGCGTTTAAGTCTTTGTAATTTCTCTTTGCCATCGTCTGCAAAACAACAACGCGAAATGACGAAGTTCTGCAAATTTTGGAAAACGCGAACGACGGGAGTTAATCTATCGTATTATCATTTGGAATTATACCCTGGCGTTACATGTTTAGCTTGAGCAAGTTCTGAGATCAACAGGTGCACTGAACAGATCTAGACATTTTTTAAATCCGAAGGTAAAATATTCATACTTTCACTAGGCGTTGTCCTCGGGATTGCATCGTCACTGCTAAAGCTCTCTAGGGTCTCGGCTGATGAACGAGGATATCACACAACACTACCGTCACGCAGTATTGCGTGACATCCTTACTCACGCACATATGTTGTCCTTGGGGTTGCGTCGCTCTAGGGTCTGGGCTGAAGAACGAGGATAGCACACAACACATCCGTCACTCAGTGTTGCGTGACATCCTTACTCTTGCACATACCTGCTGCTTTCAGACCATTCATCTTCTTCATCCTCTTCTTCAGTGTCACTGGAAGTGGCTGCTGCCTCCTCTTCAGCCGACTCCACATCAATAGCGGCAGCAGCTCTGGTGGAGTAAGGTGTTCTTCTTGTTCCACGGGAGGACTGCCCCGCATTCCGTCTGTTTGTGGTGCGACGAGAAGCTTGGTGAGGTCTTTCTTCAACTGTGCGCGTTGGTTCAGGTACATGGACTGTTACCTGCAGAATGAATAACGGAGATGAGAAAGTAAGTCAAAACGAAACTCCGTGCGAACGATTAACATGTAAATGTGTTCCGCCTGAAAGAACATTTTCATGCAAATCAAACTCATTTTCATTCGACAGGTTTAAAATGATGACTCGTTTTGAAACAGAGGTACAAGGTAATTCAGAAATGACCTATTTCAGTCATCGAGTTCAAGTTTTTCTCACTTACCTACTGTGATGGATTTCCACATCAACAGAGAAAAGAAAATACGTTCTTAAGAGAAACATGATCCCGCCTCAAACTAGCAGCTTACATGTAATGCAAATCTTGAAACTTGTCTTTTCTTATTCCAAGAAATGAGAAATCTAGATTAGTCCCAGTTTTAAACTAGTTTTGGAGAAGAGCACATGGTTGAAAGGGTGTTGTCCATACTTTGTATTGGTACACGGAGGAGAAAATGGCTTGACTGAAGCTACAGATATTTTACACAAGACACTTTGTGAGCACAAAACACGAATTATGACGAATTGAACTCACCCTCTTAGAGGTGGAGGGCAGGGCTCGTCTCTTTTTCTCTCTAAGGTAGTTTAACATTTCTTGCCTTCCTAAAATCAGCCTTCTTTCTTCGTCATACCTTGCAGTGTCAACAAAAAACAAAAAGAATATAAGTCAGTTGCCCAGTGAATGTTAAGAATGTTTTAGCAGTGTATTGTAAAGGTTTCATAAATTATTGTTTTACTCTGTTTACTGCAAACTTATATCGGTTTATTCTTTGGTCAACTAAAATGCAGGAACAGTCCGTGTTCGCGGCGAAATCTTGACTGGCGTATTGAAAAGTATTTGTAGTGAAGAGAATGTTCACTTAAACCGATTAAGCAACATTTGAGGAAGCCCAAATGTCCAAGCAACCCACTACAATTTCATTTTACCAAAAACCTCCAAGCCTTAAGTGTGGAAATTCTATAACCGATCGAAACATAAATGATCTATGTACTATTTGCCGACTGACCCTTTCAGTGAGCCAGGTACCCCGAAGCTTGGTTGGTAAACCTTCATTTCATTTAAACCTTTAACCACCAAACGTATGACTTTGTCCGCTTAGGGATCATACAATGCAGTTAATACCACTTTAGATGTCATCGATTTATAACTGTAAAAGGGTTAACAGACACTGTTTAATAGAAGTTTGGCCTTCTACAACATAAAACTCACTAACGATATCAGTCGGGTGAAACTTTACATTTCCTACAATTCTCTGCTGAACCACTCGTCGATTTTACTATATTTACAATCCAATCAAAGATAGAAATACTCGAGAAAAAAATCCCAAAGGCGGGACGCTGTCTCAATTTGATCCTGGAATGCACGGACATTTCATAATGAGTTCTTATGAACTCCTTGGTGCCCCGTGGGTAAACAAATTACAAAATTACATTTAACGTCATCATGGCGCGAGCAGTTGCTTAGCAACCTTGAGACGGAAACTGCAGACTCAGTCTGGATCCAAAAATTGGAATTCGCTATCAACCGATACTTGCAGCCTCCTTACCGTTCCCCGACCCGTCGACAAAAGCACTTACTTAGCAATACTTGGTTTTCTGTCAGGTACGATTCTTCTGTTCCTCCAGGCAGCTGTATCAGCATCCGACACGTCCTGAATCACTGGAACATTCCCTTCAACCAGACGCACACCTTCTACATCACCCATCTGCCGCATGCCATAATTACGACTTCCTCCAGGGCTCTGAAGGGGAGGAGCAGCTCCCTGGCCATGAGGTGGTGGGGACTGAAGACCTGTTAGAGTACAAATAAGCACAACATTTTATTTAAAGAGACCTGCTTCAGAGTTTTATAGCATACGTAATTCCGATTATAAATCCTCTGAAACATTCAGCTCTCTTTATGGCTCTCTTTATGTTCCGAACAACACGTCGCCAGCAGTCATGAAAAACTTATTAACTGTCAGAAATAATCAAGTTCCAGCAATGTTCACTCAAACGTTTTCAACTGTCCATTGGAGGAATATTACTCTCGCGTGCACGACATGTTTTAGAATCTACATCAACTTTCATTCCAGTTTACATGCACCTCTCAAGATATAACATACCCACAGTCACTCCTAGTATGTGCGAATCTTTGTTACGATCAAGATGGCTGGATATTAGCTACGTTCTTTATTTTGCGTGGTTATGGACTGAGATGAAATCAAGGTCCATCAACACACAAAAAGGAACTTGACCAAATAAAATATCACGCCATCTTGACCGAACAAGCTTGCTCAATATCATAAATATTATCATAATAGACATATTTGCAGAGAAAGTGAAAATTTATAGCTTCATACAAACCTGCCCCCATCTGCCTTTCCTGTGCCTCTGCAGCTTCTATCTCTGCAAGCAGAGGAGGAAGATTTTCTCTTGGAGTGGGAGGTGGTTGAGGGGCGGGTCTAGGTGGGCCACGTACATTACTGCCATGACCTGGCACGAGTCGCTGGAAGTACAGTGGGTGGGGATTGCCGTCTACGTCGACCAAGAAAGGAGGAGGCATGAGATGTGGGTCTGTCTGGGTCTACAAGACAATAAAATTTTGCTTAAAGATTCATTATTAACTAATTTTAATTATGTTTGTAAAGACATTTTGTTTCCCACAATAAGTAAAACAAAAGCGAATCAAATACCTGTTCATCCAATACATAGTTGTTGGAGTCTCTAATTAGTGGTCTGTAATCTGTGTGGAAAAACTGCTCACTTGGAACCTGCAATCGTAGAATTGTATTCCACAATAAAAGACGGGTAATTTTGTGTTCTGTGTTTGCGAGGTTAATTGTGAAGTTTGTACAACAAAGTCTCAAATTTCATTAAGTAAAAGGAAATCACTGTGACGGTGTTTAAACATATGATCTTAATTAGCATAGATTTTTACAATTTTTTTTTATATTTCTCCTCAGGCTTAGTTTCAATGAGAAGATATCTCAAACACTCAGACAATGTGTCATCACATTTCTAAACACCTCAAAGTTTGTCAAAAATACTCCGCTGCTCATCATATTTTCAACTCTACAGTGTATTCTCGGTGTTTGGAATTATGGTCAAGAATGGCCTTTTGCGTTAGATCTATTAAATGAAACAATGAAAGCTTGAAACAAGACATGAAATCAAATTTGTAATACTTGGCATCTTCCCTCTCAGTAACAGTAACTATCTCATTTTGATTGCCCATGAAACTCTGTGCAAATGAAAAACTGACTTCACCCTTGGAAAGTAGCCTGTGAAAACAGCCATCCTTCTTCGCTCCCAGCCCGAGTGGCGGGAGTGAAGAAGGACGGCTGTTTTCGCAGGAAGGAAAAACACTGTTTTCACTTGGCATTTAGTGGCCTGTTTTAGCACTGATACTGGCAAGTCTAGAACCTGAATATTGTGGCTACAAGGCACTGACCTGGCTATAACGATCACTTGAACCATATCCAAAGATACACAGATGACCATGACTGTCTGTTGACGCAAACTTGAGGCCATCTGGAGAAAACTTACAATCAAACACGGCTCCGTGACCTTGACCCTCAAGCTGAAAGGCAGTAAAAAAATAGATTCCATTAACCCTCATAAACATGAGCTAATTATAGTAATGTGTCAAATACTTAATGCTCTTGACTAACAAATGCAATATACAATTCCAACATTGCCATAGCCGAGTTCAACTATTGGCTGTACATGTGGCTTATTATACAGAGGCTTCATTGATTTTCTTAGCAAAAGGGCAATTGGTGTTCACAGGCAAGCATGATTATTTGAACTGCACTTCTCAAACTCATTAATAATTCATCAAGTTAAAACAAAGGAAATCACAACCGTTAAGGGGGTTTGGATACCCGGTCTTAAGCATAGACTTTGAGGAATTTACTTCTCAGTTTACTCCTTAGTGTTTGTTTCAATTGAGAAGATATATCAAACCCTCGAGACAGTGTATCATCATCGGCTATCCAAACACCTCGAATTTCGTCAAAAATACTCTGTTGCGCATTGTATTTTCAACTCTATTCTCAGTGTTTGGATATCCTGATGAAACACTGTCTCTCGCGTTTGATATATATTACTTCTAATAAATTATAAGAAAAAGTTACCTCTAGATAGTCAAACCAGGCTGACAAAAAATCATTCTCACAACTGCATCAATTTGCCCAGTTTCTGGCCCCCAACAAAACCCCTATCACACAATTTTGTATACAGCTATATACTCCAGAGTAAATGCACATTGTAAAACAATTAGAAATTCTTCGTTTCAGTTGTCCCCTCTGTAAGTACTGTAAGTATAAATAATGCAAGTGAGGAAGGCATGATCGTGATGTCTCAAGCAGGTATAATACTGTACTTTCCGAAGCAATCACCTTTACCACCGTTTTCATTGATACACGACTTTCGGAAACAAAACACCTGCGGAAACATTTCGAAAATTTCCGTCAGTCATACATGTTATCGACAGATCAGATCGAAATCTACCAATCACAGCCCGCTAGCATGATGTAAAGAAGGTCTGAAGGTCACACTAGTGGCTGTGATTGGTGGATTTCAATCCGATCTGTAGATAACATGTATGACTGACGGAAATTTTGGAAACGATTTCGCGGGTGTTTTGTTTTCCAAAGTTGCGTAGCAACGAAAATGGTCGTAAATGATGTTGCAAATAAACCCCAATTTCTAGAAAATTGTGAATTGCACAGACTAGATGATTTCAAACTTTTAAAGTGCATATGACCTGGAAAATAAGTCATTTAAAAACATACACTCATTTAAAAGGCTTTTCAAAGTAGAGTAAAATGACGTTTTTCTTTTTGTGATATCTTTTTTTGGTCCAGAGATATTCAAGTTTTCCTATTCTGCAAATTTGGTCACTGATGATGTCATCGGTTGTGCAAGTACAGTGGTGTGACACAAAATTAGGAATACCACCGCCAATAATGGCAGAGGTATTCCTCCATTATTGGCGGTGGTATTCCTAATTTTGTGTCACACCACTGTACTTGCACAACTGACGACGTCATCAGTGACCAAATTTGCATAATAGGAAAACTTGATTTAGTTGAATATCTCTGGAACGAAAAAAGACATCACAAAAACAAAAAGGAAAATTTACTCTACTTTGAAAAGCCTTTTAAATGAGTGTATTTTTTTGGTTACCATGTAACTTGTACAGGATTGTAAAAAATATGGTATTAATAATGTACACTCTTTGAAAAGTATATTCAGTTATATTATGAGAAATTCCATAAAGTATGTGTACAGATAATAAAATCTATAGCTGCATGGGAGGTTGGGTCATTTCCACTATATAACGTACTTACTGAATTGTAAAAACTAGTAATTTTCTCTCCAGTTCTGAGATCCCATAAAATAACATATCCATCATGTCCTGCCAGTGTGAAAAAAGAAGACAAAGTAGTATGAAGCTGTAGAAGTCAAGTCTGCATTCAAGCCAAGTGGTCCATCACGCTGGAGCTCATCTTTCAGTAGCATGAAGTGACTTGGAGCATTCCTTCTTCCCCCCCCCCCCCCTCCTGGACAGAATGCTAGTCCATTGCAGGGTTACCCTCCCCCCCCCAGCAGTAAATTTGCTTTTACAGTTCCCATTATACACCTGGGTGGAGAGAGGCACTGTGAGAAGAACATGTCTTTGCCAAGAACACAACACAATGTCTCCAGTCAGGGCTGGAACCCAGACTGCTCGACCTGGAGGAAGGCGAACTAATCAGGAGGCCACTGCGCATCCACACATCTGTGAGGTTGAATTTAACTTTTTTGCATATGTTAAACGTTTGTCAAGATACATGGAGATAACAACAATCATTCACCTGCACTAAGAAGAATATGAGGGTCTGTTGGGTGTGCCTCTAAAACAAACACCTCATCCTGATGGCCCTAGAAACAAACAAAAAAGGTACATTACATGTCTTGAAGTAAAGTTCTCTGCATTACGCTTACAAAAATTTATTGGATTTTGCCAAGGGTCAGGACAAATCTTGTCAGTCCACCAAGTTCACATTTCGGTTAAGTTGGCTGTACTTGAAAATCAAGAAATTTGTTCTTGACCACAAAACTTCTATTATGTGTTCTGAAAATTGAATGCCCTCTGTTCGGGGTAAAACTGTGTAACTGTGTTTTCCTCCTATTAATTTCCGGATCTGTCAGTTTTGACAACTGCACAAAAATAATTGTCCTGCTCCAGGGCAGGGGGACAGTGCTTTGACATTTAGTCAGACTGAAAATCACCATATACCAAATTTACAATAATTGATTATGACTCATGCACAATTTGACACCCATCAAGTTCAGGGTTTTTCCATATCGCATGTTCATACTTAGATGTAAATGATGCTGATCATGACAGCAGTGTTTCCACTTACAGTGAGTACACGTGAGAGATTTCCAGTAGCAGCTTCCCACACTTTGAGTGTGTTATCATTGACAGCTGTGATTACATGTTGATCCCACAGATCCCAGCCAACCTAAGGAACAAGGAATAAGAAACTTCTGTCAAACTTCCCTTACGCAAGTACATTGTAACTTGTAAATGATATATTTTCTTATGCCAAACCCCTGTCAATTATGATAATTACTGGCAGAGAGCATTGCTTAATGGTACACTGTACCTGGAGATGAGATCGCTTGCATGATCATGATTTTAATCAAAATCAATTTCCAACAGCATTTTTCCATCCTTAATATTAAAGTAGTTCACATGCATCTCCCCCTTTTGCTCCAGACAACCATGTAAAGCACATAGATGCATTGTATACATGTATACAAGCCATACTAAATAGGATATGAAGATATTGCCGCAGTAGTGGTTAATTAAAGCAGAGAAAAATAACAAAATAGCACTGTCACTACATTCATACCATAGTAACCCTTGGTTTAAGAGCCCTGACCGATTCCTCTATTGGGGGTGAACTGCAAAAATGGAAAAAAACAAATGCCAAAAATAAGCAAAATACAGTAGAAACATGCAACCATCACATATAACAACAAACATGTACTATGCATAAAAGGGGACAAGTTTTTTCTAAAGAAACTATGGTGCTGCATCGCTAAGAAGTATTACAAGATAATTTGGTTTTATCAACTGGGTTGATAATGTGAATTGGCCACCATAATTTTTCATGGTGGCCAACTCACATTATCAACCCAGTTGGTAAAACTGAATACATGTATCTTAGATGTATGTATACATGCATAACATACAATGTAATTTTGAGAAGCTCGCCACTCCACATAGGAGGGCAACAACAACTGTTTGAGTGCGAACATCCAGATCAGAATTTGAGTAATGACTTACAGATAAGGTAGCAAAGAAAAATTATCACTTCATACATGTATGTTGTTTGAGCAGAATTGGATTAGGGATTAACTGACAATACTGAAATGTTACATGTATTGAGTGACATACTTTGGAAGTCTTTTGCTAACGTCAACCAAGATGTGTTTCCAGGCTGATCTGTGAAAATACCATATCCTAGCAGTACCGTCTCTCGATCCACTGAGAAACCTGGAAATATTAGTGACAGCAATATCATACCACTGATCTTAACCGACACAGAAATACAAGGGGCTGGAATTTTTCACACTTTATGCTCAACAATGTACAAATCTGGTATTCTACATTCTGTACATTAGTGTATCACTGCTCCATAGCAGGCAGAACACCTGAAGAATCTTTAGTTCTTAACAGTAAGTTATTTTATCTCGTACAAGTGTACTAAAGGAAATTTTTTTGTGATTCCACAAGGTGTAAAACTCTCAAAAGATCAGCTGTTATGAAATGAAATTATTGTTATACATATTTTTATAAAATGGCTGAGGAGTGAAAACACACCTGTCTCCTTTATGACTAAATTGAATACTGTCCACATGATCCTGAGAATTGAGAGAACACAAATATGCTGTTAATCCTAAGGACTCCCTTGATACAGTAGAAATATTTACATGTACTACTGATAAATTCAATTAAATACATGTCCATCTACCTGTACAGGGATCTATGCACATTAAAACATGCAAGACATGTTTGAGGAGAAGGGCGATCCAGAAAACCTTTTCTTGTCAACACAAATATAAATATCAACCTCTAAAGTGCAGGTTTTCCATATGTAAATTCGTCTTTGAAGAAGCCAAAAATAATGTCCTTGATTTTTTCGATAACTTCCAATAAGCCTTTTAACTACCACTCTGGGTTTTTACTGCTCTTTAGTCATATTATTTCAAGCCCGAATGTGCTCAAAACCCCCAAAATGATAGCGGTGTTGTCTAAATAAGCCGGCAACCGGCGCATTTCACCGGCTATTTTGAATACTGTGCCACTTACCCCGAATGTTAGTAGGTCAGTTCTGAGCGTGATATTGGAGAAATAAAATGGAAATAGCCGCCTACTTTTTGGGAGGAACCTGCTACTCAAAAACCTACTGACAACCCTGGATAACAGAGTAATGAAATGTAATGAAGTGGATAATCGCTTGGAAAAAATACATTTTGCTGACTATGTGATGGATGCAAAGTCAGTTGCAGGTTTTTCTACTTCCCGCCAATTTAGAGTTGGACGGAATGACATCACATAAACACGGTTTGGCTGCCAAGTACAATTTCAAAATGGCGTCCTCTTAAGTCGAATTTTGGGTTTCTTTTGAGACAAGTTTCTTCAGGATATTAGGTACTTCAGAGGCTGAAGCTCTGGTGACTGGAAAACTCAGTGTTTACTTGTTATGGGTGGAGACAAAAAAGTACTAAGGTTTTTGAAGTGACCTTCTCCTTGAATGTTTAGTTATTAGTGCATTCCATTTTTCAGACAATCAAGAAAATACAGGCCATGACTTATAGGGTGCGGAAAAAAATGGAAAATTATGCTGGAAATTCTCGGCAATATTATGCGGAAGAAAGTCATGATTATGCGGAAAAGACACCAGGTTATGCGGAAAATTTTTTAATTAATAAAGTTGTTTCCTTGGCTTTTTTCAAACGTATAAAATACTCGTTAACATCTTACCGAGAATTTAACTCCTGCATGACATGTTTGACCTTTTGCTGCCATTTTTGGACAGCTACATGTATGTTCAACGCAGTTTTGTCCGAAGCTTAGTAACCAGGCATTGAATCGGAAGAGGAAAACTGTATACCGGAAGTCTGAAAAGTAGAACCCAGACCCATCACCAGAAGATGCATAAGATGCCTGGAGGTTTAAAATTGTTTACGAACCAAAAGGCGTGTTTTGGTCACTGTTTTGGGTGAATAACTTCTTCAAAATGATCAATGTCTCCGCTACTTTTGCTTCTGAGAATGGTAAGTAGTTGCTTTCTTGCTTATATGTAGCAATTTTCTAGTTTTATGTGGAAAAATGCCCCAAGGATGCGCAGGATGCGGAGGTAGGTGGATTATGCGGATCCACACCACCGCATCCTGTCAGATGCCCTGAAAATACAAGAAAAACTCTCTGCAAACAGACAGTTCAGTTTGCCTAAATGAATAAAATCAGTTTGTCCTAGTCTCACATTTTTTAGAGTGTGATATATTCTTACTGTGTACATGTACATGTATGTTACTTTTCTCTGAAAGTTCAACACAGATGTTGATAATATCATCACTACTTGCCAAGGCCAAATTTTTTCCCTGATTTTTCATTTTGCAAAAGTGTAGACTGTAGCAATCTGCATGAACATCTGAATATAACACAGGAGCCCTTTGGTAGCAGCTTCCTCGTAACAAACTTGCTTCAGGTACAGTGTATGTGCAGCCAATACTCACATTGTGGACATCTAATTCAGCAATTCTCTCAGGAGGTCCAGGAGTCATCTGATAAATTCTGATGATATGATCTGTACTACCTGATACTAAGAAGCTTCCTCCTGTGATTAAAAAATAAATGGGGCTAAATGTAATTTAGGCTAAGTTAAACACGAGACAATGCTGGTTAGCAGTATCTCCCAGGGTTCTGGTGGAGGGTGGCCGGGTTTTGTGCAGGGGCCCCACATGGCTTACAGCTCGGCTTCAGATGTCAAGTCATTCGCATTTTGTTAATGCTGTCAGATAGTTTGCACTGTGCTTTTATTTTTGGCCCGCCCCTCCCTCTTGCCATAGTAAGTATGTGGTAAGTGTTTGTGTTTCCACTGACTTGTCAGTGTGACGGTGTCGGGTTGGTGGCTGCCACTCACAGGGTTGTCATGGATACCCTACGTGTTCGGCTCGGTTTGATTCGTAGTCTCACCCTCCTTTCTAGGTACCATTCCCCAAGCTTATCTATTGTTGATGAGTTTAAATTCAATTTCAACAACTTTCAACTGTAAAAGACTGTATCAAACAATACATTTTTGGTAATCATATTCAAGCTCAAACATATATTTTGTCCACCAACATTACATGTTCTTGTATATAATGTGTGGGCAATGCAGATGTAATCATGTTACATAAATTGATTATCATCCTTAAACTTTGTTAATAGTTATTCCATTATTCTGCATGATAGCTTATATGTGTACATTCGCAGAATGGTTTCTTTACCTGGACTAAAAGATGAACACACCATTTGAGTACCAGGCCTTGATTTCTCTATGAATCTAATAGGCTTCGACCTTGAAGGAAAATACCACAAGAAAGAAGCTAGAATTTCCATATCGGGCACATCATACATGTACTATACATATAATTTAAGTAAAACAGTTAACTGTTCCTGCAGTACAAATTTCACTGTACTCTGTACAAAATGTACAATTTATAGTGTGTTTAATATTTTAGTGATGACTGCAGAGTCCGAGTTATTTAGTACAGTATTGTTGATTTTAACTGTGAAATATTTTACATTGTTATATGGAGGAGAGTGTTTTACTGGGAACTAAACCACTCGTAGATTCCATTACGCCACTTCATCCGGGATCCAAGTTGCATATTTTCCATATGTCACCTTTGTGAGTGTCGTATCGTTCAATGAGGTCACGATTCC
>JAHPZR010008755.1:0-48000 GCA_019787425.1 Platygyra sinensis | reverse complement strand
GGCGGATGCTGAGGTTGGGGTCGGCCATTCGCAGACTGCCTTGATCTTTTCAGGGTCAGTTGACACGCCTTCCTCACTGACCACGTGACCAAGGAAGACGACTCGCTTTTTGAAGAGGTGGCATTTCTTTGGGCTCAGTTTCAGTCCTGCTTCCCTGAGTCTAGTGAAGACTGAACACAGCCACTCCAGTTCCGCTTTGAAGGTCTTTGCATGCATGATGATGTCATCAAGATACAGAAGGCACACCTCCCAAGGGAGACCACTTAGTACCCTTTCCATAAGCCGCTCAAATGTAGCAGGTGCATTGCAGAGTCGGAAAGGCATCACAGTGAACTGATAGAGGCCACTCCCCGTGGTGAATGCTGTCTTCGGTCGATCCTCCTCTTCAACTTCAACCTGCCAGTAACCACTTGCAAGATCGAGCGTACTAAACCAACAGGACCCGGACAGGGCGTCGATAGAATCATCTATGCGCGGGAGTGGGTAAGAGTCCTTTACTGTGGCAGAATTTGGCTTGCGATAATCCACGCAGAAACAGGTGGTCCCATCCTTTTTATGGACCAAGACAATCAGGGATGCCCATGGGCTGGATGACTTGATGACTCCACGCTTTAACATCTTATCGATTTCTGCCTCAGCCACTGCTCATTGACGAATTGGTAAACGTCTGGGGTTTTGACGGATGGGTTTGCTGTCATTTGCGCGGATTTTATGCTTGATGATGCTTGTCCTCCCCAGGTCATCGGCAGAATGAGCAAACACTTCAGCAAACTCAGTCAACAATGTTGCAACAGTACTTCATTTCTCCGAGTTTCTTCTAGGCACGACGCAGTTCTCCGGTAGAGGTCATCAAGGTGACCCGGCAACACTGCGGCAGAAGGAGTCACCCTACAAGCTCTCCCAACAGGTGCTTCTGTTGTCTGCACTCCCTGTCGGCTGGCTTCAGAAACTTCCTCCACCAGTTCACACCACGCAGCAACAGTGTCTCGGTAGACAGTTTGGGGTTGACCTGTGGGGTTGAACAGTCTCAGGGGGACAACACCATCAGTTGGGTCTACAAGAGTCTTCGCAACCAGTAGCTGACTCCACTGAGTGAAACGTTCCTGTCCCTCTGTGATGCCAAGGGAAGCATCCCGACGGGTCAATAATTCTAGCTGGAATAAGACTTTCACTTCTGGGTGGTATAACAGTTGTCACCTGTGCAGCAACTCTCACACACCTCTGCAACTCTTCTCCTCCCACACATTCAGTCACCTTCCCATTTAAAGCCAACTCATAGCACCCTTGTCCTAGTGTCAACCGACAATTATGCTTTTTGATGAAATCCATGCCAACGATCCCATCTAGCTCTATCTCCGTGACCCACACATCATGAAAAACTTCCTCCTCCCCTAAACAAATGCTGAAACATCCACAGCCTAGGAATGGAAGGGAGCTGCCATCGGCAAGAAGCATGCTGGTCTGCACTTGTTCGAGGGGTGGGCGTTCTGAGGCTTTTATCCGGTTCAACACAGATGGCTTGACAATTGTGATGCGTGCTCCTGTGTCTACTAGGAAAGTCACTTCCACTCCAGAAACACGTCCTTTAACCAGGGGGCCATCCTCAGTGTTGGTTACTTTTTCTATTACTGGCTGAAGGGTCGGGAGCCTTGCGGTGGAGGGGGGAGCCAGGCTCCGGCTCGTGAGCCTGGCTTGGAGCCGTTTCCCGACTGCAGTTGTCTTCTTCCTGGAAAATCACGCTGCATGTGGTCGAGGCCACCACAAGTAAAGCAACCTGAGTAATTGCCTGGTAAATACCCACTCTCAAAACGGCGCTGTCCATCACGTGGTCGCACGGGCTGTTCTTGTATGGGTGTTGGTGCTTCGGGGGACGACGGAAAAACAGCTCTGGCTTGGATCCTGGCCTGGTGTCTATCGGTCACGTAAAAAGCTTCGATCTCTCTTAAGCTGTCGTTAATGCCTCTTGTAGGGATTTAGGCCTGGCTTGGTGAATACGCCACCGTACCTCACTCTCAGGGAGGGCATCTATAAAATGGTCCCTCGCCAGGGTATCTTGTAGGCTGGATGGGGTGTCTGGGTACGCCTGACGGGTGAGGCGTTGGATCGCCTGGGCCAGTTGGGGCAATGTTTCGTGGCGTTTCCTTGTACGACAGCGAAGCAGAGCCCTGTGCATCTCGGTTTGATGTTCGGAGCCAAATCGGGATTCTAACGCTTCAATTAATGCGGAAAATTCTTTCCTCTTACTGGGATCCAGATCCCCTAAGGTCGGGTGGGCGGGGCCTTGTTGGGAGGCTGCCAGGTAAATGGCCTTGGTGCGATTGTCCCAGCGGTTCAACTCAGCAACCAATTCAAACTGGGTGCGATAGTCATCCCACTAACTCACTCCATGGTAGGGACTCGCTCTGATACGAGGTTTATCGCCCGAAGGTGTTGGTGATCGCGGGAGAAAAGGCTGCTGTTCGTCTGCCTTGTTCTTCCGGGCCAGCTGGTCAATCTTTTCTAAGGATGCCCATAATTCGTCCCCATCGTCGCTGAATGGGTGGCTTCAAGCGCCCCGGGTGTCTTGCAGTGTTACAGCACGTAAATTGCTGGTGGGTTGCATTATTTGGCCTGGGACGGATTCTGGTGGACTGGGCACTAAAGGCTTGTTAGTGTCACCACGCAGCATTGTCTGTGTCGTCTTCCCTACGCAAATCTGTTCTTTAATTTTGTTAAGCTCCTCATCTCTCGTCATTTGGGAAAGTTCGAGGGTTCTTAACTTTGCCGCCATTTCTTCTACTGTCTCATAGAGTCGACTGTCTCGCACGTGGAGCCGCTTTTCTACCGAAGCGAAGCTTTGTTCTACACTCAAGAGCGTATCCTGAAGACCACTCGTGGATGCCACGCCAGTCTTGTCCGTTCTGCCGTTATCTGTGTCAGCAGGAGTTGAGCGCCTCCAGGATGGCAAATTATCTTGGAATGGGCTGGGCTTTCCAGCGGAATCTGGGAAGCCAGAATCGAAGTCTCCAGAGTGTTTAACTTCGTCGAAGGTAATTAAGTCGTACTCGTGTGTTGAGTGGGCCGCCATGTGCTTGTGGTCGAAAAGTCAAATGTACAAATCAAATTACAGGACGAAAAGACCTACTTTACCACTTTCATGAGTGCTATTTTGCTTCAAAACTGCAGTTCCACCACCGCTGCCACCAAATGTAACGTCACCGAGGGCCAAGGCAAAGAGACACACGAACACAAACAGACTAGGATCTTCACAACACAAGGTTTATTTTCAACTCTCTCTACGTTACCTAAGTCCGGTCCCAAATCCCAAATAACACAAAGGGGCTAAACAGAAGAAAACAAAGAGGTCCTATCTCAGCTCATAACAAAGCCTCTGTTGCGGTCTAACCACAGGAAATTCAGTACAAAACAAGAATACTTGAGTGTAAACACAGAAACCTTGCAATGATAAACATGTGTGACATTCAATAATGGTCACGAAATCCTAGCTTCGCTACAATATCTATGATTAAAACATAGATAGGACCCTGAGAGTATAAAACATAGAAAAAGCGTGTTTTATTGTTTTGCATGCGTAAAATCTATATTTTAAAGCAAATAAAGAGGCCTAAGTCGTGCATTACACTGTGATAAAACACTCCGGTCATTTGGGAACACTCGAGAAATGTTGAAAACACTCGCCTGCAGCACGTGTTTTCCACATTTCCCTTGTGTTCTCAAATGACCATCGTGTTCTATCACAGTGTAATACACGGCTTCTTTATTTCTTAAATATTTCTAGCATATTGAACTGCAAGAAAAATTAAAATAACGGGGGGGTTAATCGATGTTTCGATGTATCAAACATCATTCTTAAGATTGAGGTCGTTTATGCTAATGTCAAAGTTGTTATGAGAGAGTTGCAGATTTTGAATATCTAATATGCATATTCCACAGTGCTTGATGTTATGTAAATATTTTTGTTAGGCATCAGAGAATAACTTCGCGTGGATCGAGTCTTAGTGCGGATTGAGTCTTGGATTGACTCTTGGAGACTTGATCCGCGCGAAGTATTCACTGATGCTCAACAAAAATATTATCATAACATCAAGCACTGTGGAATGTGCATATTAGATATTCAAAATCTTCAACTCTCTCACAACAACTTTGACATTAGCATAAACGACCTCAATCTTGAGAATGATGTTTGATACATTGAAATGTCGATTAACTGTTATTTTAATTTTTCTTATAAAGTGCTTCAGCAAACAACTCAAAATCCAATATTGAAATGTGTTGTCAAATACTTCAGGAAGAAGGCCATTATGCCATGAATGGGAGAATTTCAATACTTCCAGACAATAAATGTTATCTACTGTCAGAAGGTCTAATAATTTTAACAAGGGTTTGGCACTCTCTGTTTCTCTACCAAACGTTCTACATGTAGCAAAAAATATTAATCGCACTGTACGGTTTTGTTTTACTTGTTTACTTGTTTTACTTGTTTTACTTGTTGCTCCAGCAACGATAACACCTGATTGGTCTTAAGGCCCGTTTACACAAGCAATTTTTGCAGCGGCAACTCCATGCAATTTTTGTTGCAGCAAAATTGCATCAAGTTTGAAACATGTTCAAGACCCCTGCGACATCGCCTACAGGCTAAAATGGCATTGATTTGCGAAGAATTATGTGGAGAATGTTTTGATTCTGATTGTCTGTCTGCTTCTTGTCTTGGAGAATTGGTGTTAAAGCGAGGGTAAAAAGAGGCTGTTTCTCGTTCACTAGAAGCTTTTTCATCTTGTGGATCCAGTTCAACACCGAGATGTAATTTCAAAAGATCTTTTGGTGAATTTTGTCAACTCCAACCCTTTCAGGGATCTTAAATTTGTTCTTTCTGCCAAAATCACTGACTGAAATTTTAAAGATGGCACACATCTGAACTTGCGGGCTTTGTCATTTGTTTTGGAGTCAGAGAAGAGTTCTTTTGTACCGAATTTGTTCGACTTAACTTAGTAACTGCATTGAATCAATTTTGTGAGCAATGTCCACTTGAAGACCTTGAATTACGATGTCTCGAAATTCAGAACTGCACAGGAACACGTAATCAATATTATCATTCGATGCAGTTTCTTCTTCCCTTCCATTGGCCAACAGCCCACCACGTGACCTGCAAAAAACTGCCTACAAATAATGGTCTGCTCATGCATAGAACCGTATAAACATGTTCTGCTGCAAATAATATTCTGCTCATGCGTAATTGGAACCGCGTTCTCGAGAGAAAAATGGCTGATCGCTTCAATGAATAACCTGCAATCAGGCGTCCCTTATATTTTTTGTCGCGGCGGGAAGGTACGCCTGATACAATTACTTGACTATTTGTCTGTTGCTAGTCCAGAATCTGGACTTTTCTCTGATTGGTCAAGAAACAAAAAGGTAATTAGAACTAAGCCATGATTGGTTACCTGTGTGGCAGTGTGGTTTCCGGTGAAAGAAATGGCGCAAGCTGATGGCGTCTGACGAGACGAGCGAAGAGCGCGAGTTTTTGCCAGCTTTAAATGCTTCTCTTGAGAGTTTTGTTCACAAAACTCTCAAAGATGAACAAATATGCTTTCATAAAATCGTAGGCCATGGGAGACATGGTTTGGCCGTGCAACCGACGGAATTCGACAAGAGCGTTATATATCAGTTAATTCCAAAAGCTTTGTTTCATATGGACAGTACAGCTAACGCCACATCAAAACCACCGTTGCTTTTTGTTGGCTTACAAAGAGGAACGGTACCTTTACCAATTGACACACTAGACGCACAAGGATAGCATTTCCCGTTCTACTCCTGAAACTTACTCATTTACTAACGAAACAGGAGGATGCGTTTTACAAAATTAACCATATTTTGCTCGGCCGTACTGTACAAAGACATACATACATACATACATACATACATACATTTATTTTTGTTTTCAAATAAAAAAATTACAAATTGAACATGCCCGCGGATAGCATATGCTAGTCTAGGCGGGTCATGTTAACAAAAATTATTAATAAACAACTAGGTATAACTAAATACAAGAGGATTAAGGAGACTAAAATTGACAACAATAACTAAGGACCAATAATAAACTAACGGAATTACAAATGGTAATTAACAACAGTTACGACGAGAGACTAGAGATACACGAAAATGATATTGTTGAATATTAAAGATACATACTAAGAGGAGAATAAATTCAGCTTTACTTTTTGAATAATAACTGGTAGATCAATGTAACAGTCTTCTGAAGCTAGAATTTCAAAAAGTATTTGTTTTATTTTCCTCTTAAAAACAGTTTTTGGAAGTTTTCTTAAAGACATGGGCATTTCATTCCAGATTTTTGTTCCGATTCTAGAGAATGAGTTCACTTGAATTGAAAGTCTAGAACTTTGTGTGTAAAAGTTATTTGAAACAGATGATCGAGTATTATAAGAATGAATATCGGAAATGTCTTGGAAGAGATCTTGAATGTTTCCAGGAGCATTTCTGTGTCGTATTTCAAACATAAGGTTAGCTAAAAGCTCATAATACAAAAATTTTAACGGTAAAACACCGGCATCAATAAAAAAAGGAATCGTATGCTGATTTCGCTCAGAAAAATAGATAAAGCGAAGAGCTCGCTTTTGGAGTTTGAGAAGCTTTTCAAGGTGAGATTTATATGCTTGGCCCCAGGCCGTCAAACCATAAGTTAAATAAGGAGTAACTAGGGATCTATAGATAGTTAAGAGAGTATGTCTTGGCAGAAAATGCCGTAGTTTACAAATCAATCCTACAGTTCGGCTTATTTTAATAGCTACATGATCAATATGTTGTTTCCAAGAAAGATTATTATCAATTATTACACCTAGATATCTCACAAATTCTTTACATTCTAGAGCCACATTCTTATTTTGATCATTATCGAATATCATAATTTTGGGAAGATAATTAAGTTTTCTCTGAACTGGTCTAAAGATAACAAAATTTGTTTTTTTAATGTTTAAGGTTAATTTATTAGCCGTTAACCAATCGAACAACTTGCAGAGTTCTTCATTTACAGTGGACTCAAGGGACTTAAGATTTTTGTCAGCATACAATGCATTCGTGTCGTCAGCAAATAAAAAAAGTTTAAGTTTGTCAGAGGATTCTTGGATATCGTTGATATAGATTAGGAAAAGTAATGGGCCTAGGACTGAGCCTTGCGGTACACCACAAGTGGTATTTTGCGTTTTGGATATATAAGAGCCAATTTGCGTAGTTTGAGTTCGACCATACAAGTAAGATGAGAACCATTTATTTATAACACCACGAAAACCATAGTGCTCTAACTTGTGCAAAAGAATTTTATGATCAACTGTGTCGAAAGCTTTTTTCAGGTCAATAAATACACCACATGAGAACAAGCGCTTGTCCATGTTTTTCTGTATGGTACTTACAATGTCAAGAATTGCATGACATTGTTGAGTTGAATGCGCTTTGCGGAAGCCATATTGAGATGGAGAGAGTATATCATTTTGCTCAATAAAAGATTCCATTCTGGAGTAGACCAATTTTTCGAAGATCCTATTAAAGTTGGACAGCAAAGAAATAGGCCTATAATTGTTTGTTGTATGTAAATTCACGCTGTTCGTGCCTTGTGCAATTCCCGCCCACGAAGCGACTTCCGAAAATTCCGATTGATTCATTATCTGATAGCGTCGCCGACATTCTCGCTGACAGATATTTTAATTAGGGGGCGGCAGGCGAATAGTCAAGTAATTGTATCAGGCGTTCCTTCCCGCCACGAAAAAAAAAAAAGGACGCCTGATCGCAGGTTATTCAATGAACTGCCAGGAAGTGATTAAAATATGAAAACAAACTTGGTGGTCGAATGATAAAACAATTATTGAACTCGGTTATCGCAAAATATCGTTATTTGCCAGTGTCTCGCTCGCCGATCAATTATTTGCCTCAGCCTTCGGCTTCGGCAAATAATCGATCAGCTCACCACTGACAAATCACGATATTTTGCTCAACCTCGTCCAATAATTGTTAGTTATATTTCCCTGACTTGACAGTTTTTTTTTCTCCATGGGAGGAGATAATTAATTGATTTGATCAGCCAAGGCACCAAAATTTGACAACACCATTAGAACATGAGACAGAGGGAAGCTATTACAGTCTTCCCATTTTTTTCGCCCACCGTGCCCTCCACCACCCCTACACATGGGAACTTTATCCTCTTCCCAGTTTTGCTCACATCAAGACCAAGATGGTGACCTAGCAGTCAAACCCTACAATCGACATCTACAATCTCACAGAGAAATAGGGGACTGTGAACAGTCTACTCTTAAATTAAGGAAAAGAATATTATCATTAAAAAGTATGCCTAGGTGTACCGGCTGGGGGAAGGTAGGTCTGGGGGCTGCAGCCACCCAAAAGTTGGACAAGTCAGCTTTTTGGGGCAATAAGAAAAATTTTCGCAAAGGGTTTTAAAAAGTCTCCATTTGTTTTGAGAAATTACAACGTCACTAAAAAAACAGAATAACAATGCTGGTAATCAGTAAACAGTAAGGTAAGACTCAATACTCAAATGCAGTACGAGTCAGCATTTTCTTAATGACCCATATTTTTGGTCTTACATTGTCACTAGAGAAAAGCATTATTTTGGTAAAGAATTTGGAACTTTTTCAATCTCAATGCCCACTTTTCAAGCATTAAAAAACTTCATTCACATCCTCACTGAAACGTACTTTCTACTACATGTCAAAATTCTGTAGGATGCAACATCCAATTTGTTTTCCTTTTATTCTCTTTACCAAATGTCATGAATTACAAAAAGATGGTGTTAGTAAGTTCAAAAGTCAAAGTTTCTAAACACAACATGCAATAATCTTTTAAGAACATAATACTTGTATCAAAAACTTAAGGGTCTTACTTGAGAATAAAATCAGAAATACTGAGTGCTTAGGGAGATATCTGTCACGGGAAAATGCCTGATAAAGAAAGCTTCACTTATATGGCTAAATCTTACAAAATCGACAACATGATTCTGGAAGCCCAGCTGAAAATGTAAGTGTGAGAGTGGGTTCTTCTCCACAACAGTTTCAGAAATACTGCAGACATTTCATAGAATGAGCTATTTTATATAATACCAGTTTTTTTCCAAAGAGGTGAATATCTTTGTAGTGATACGTGCTACATCGTGTTCTGCAGAACGGTTAATCAGCGCATTGGCCAACAGCATGCCAGTAACATCGAATTGATTAACACTGTCACTTTTGGCTGTCGCAATGTGTGGTTCCAGAAAATATCCATAACCCCCATGGATGGTTCTTTAGTTTTTAGCCCCCACCCCATTGGAATTTCCCTTCCAGAGGGTCAATTTTTGGACCCTTCCCCCACCCTCCAAGAATTTCCATTTTCTTTTGGAGGGGGTTGTTTTTTGAATTAACGGCATTTCTAAGTTTAAATAAATCGGATAATAGTCCTTTTATATTCACAGAACCTTTACTAATAATTCGTTGCACGCACTAAAACAATATTTCATAAGATTATGCAGTGTTCACTCGAGATAAAATAGCGAAGCGACGACGTTCTAACAGCGAGCTAAGAAATAGTTAAAAATTAGTTCGATAATTTTTGTACCATTGTAAAACAACGAAAGACTTCAAAATAATTGTTGCTATTTAAAAAAATGACGTAAAAATTATAACAAATAACTAACAGCCGAACATCGACCTTTGAATTTGTATGCTTTATAAGTACTCACCAACGATCACATAGCATACTTTTGATTATACCTGCTTAAAAATAACTCTACGTGTTCCAAAAAACGTTGAACACTAGTAAATTAATAGTGTTATAAAGTTTTCTGACTCAGCTTGATCACAGGGAGCAGAGGAGTCCTATTTGACCATATTTCTCCTTCAATTCACCATACAATAATATTGTAGCATGAATCGATCTGTTGTTACTTCAAATCGCATCGGTTGAAATCCTATCCGCTTAAATGGTCAGCACCCGAAGGGCGAAGCTTTCCACAAGCTTTCTGGACGAGGCACGAAGTGCCGAGAGTAAAAAAAGAGACAAGGGATGAAACTATGTGACTCGTTGGATGTAGACCGTTGCATACTGGTGACGGAAACAGAAGTCAAGTTCTGCGATATTTGATCTGTACCGTGCCCGTGCGTGTGCATGCTGAGAGTGGCATGTGAAATCAACCGTTACTAATTCAAAACTCAAAACAGGTGATCGTTGTGTTATCATCTTGTATCAGTCTCTTTTAACTCTTCTTTCGTGAACACCGAACTATGGATAACTCCCTTCGAGAAAAAACGGCATCAATAAGAAGAAGGGAGTAGCTGTAAAAAATTGAAAGTGGAAAACAAATCGATCTACAGAAATTGGTGAGTTTATTCGGTTTGTTTGTCCTCATTTACAATCATGCATACAAAGCATTACCTTACAGCTGATGACGTATTTCTGTCACCGGTATCCTTCAGTCCACATTGTACAAAAGCAAACTTACAACCCTCAAAAAATCGTTGCCAAAAAGTCAGATTTCACAAGCTTTCTGATTTATTTCTTTTCTAAAATGTGGAGCAGATACATTGTAATATTTCCAGACCACTTGCTGAATATGAGTCATTTTCATTCACATTTTAAAGATTTATGGGCGATTCAAAATTTCACTAACATTAGTTTCATCCCTTGTCTCTATTCTTACACGATTGCATGTTTACGGTTTGATCACGCACAGCGATTTGAATTAACAACAGATTGATTCGTGCTACAATTGTATGGTGAATTTAACTAGAAATATGGTCAAGTAGGACTCCTCTGCTCCCTGTGATTTGTTCTCAAACAAAACGAAAAACACAATTTCTATCTCTGGTGAAAATAAATAAAAGCTGGTATGTGTATGAAGGTGTGCTCTAGTGATTCATCTACTTACTTTTTGTAAATTAGCCTTTGAGTCAGGACATTTACGGAAGATTTCCCGAAGCAAACTAAAAAAGCAAGGCAGGTTGTGCAATCCATCAGGAACCCTGTAAAGATCGAGGACAATAGGATATGATCGGTTACTTGAGAGAGGGAAACACAGTCATCTCCCTTCCTTCCATTCCCTTTGATTCAATTATAATTTAAACTCTCTCAAACTTTAATTCTACAGGTCTCAGAAAATATATATATTTAGTATATACCACACAAGTGAATGGTGCTTTTTGCACGCGCTGATTGGCTAACTCGGAGGTGATTAGCCAAGTACTATTCACCTCTGGCAATTCACTGTTTGAATCATTGATTTATCCCACATAGAACCGGATAAATTGATTTTTTCATCACCAGCCGGGCCTGTAGCCAGGACACTCCTAGGATGCTTCAGAAGATGACAGAATGGCCAACGCCAAGGGAAAAAAAACTTTTGCTGGCAGAAAAACTAGCCAAGATTGCAAAGCGATGAATACGAAATTCGTTATTCATCGCTATTAGCTGTTTATCAATTGTTACTTGTCAGTTATCCCGGCACTAGATATACTCTGTGGCCATTTAGACAACAGTACACTTCTTCGCAACTGCCGTTGTTAGAACGGATGCGTAAATGTCACTATTAAACGGTGTTAAATGCAAGTCATTCAAACGGTGAGTTAATGTAAAACAAGTTTCAAGAAGCATTTATACATCTAACAAGTGGTTTGGTCCGTTTAACGGAGGAGCGTATTAGTGAACATCAAAGCAGTGTGGTACAAAATATCTTGTCGTCATACACTGCAGATTAATCGTGACGTGATGCGGTGCGGTTGCGGTCAACAGCCGTGAATACTCGATGAAAGGTTTCTGGGTACTGGTTTCTGCATGATTGAAAACTTCATTGTGTCAACCTCAGTAAGTTTTTTTTTTAAAAACTGGGAAGTGTTTAAGCCCAATGCTAACTGGGAAACAATTTAACAAAATAAACTAAGCTGAAAGAATGTGTTGCAGGTGTAATCTAATATAATACTCAAGATGCTCTATCACACTACGTTTCAAGCAACATTTCGTCAAGGTGTTTCAAAGGCTTTCATAGGTTAGGAAACCCGTTTGGACTGCCTTAAAAACAATAAAAATCCCTTTGGTAATTCTTGAAACCCATTGCTAACGCTTTTTAGAAACCCTTTGGAAACCCTTTGGAAACTCGGTTTTGGGAGTTTGAAACCCTTTGGAAACCCGTTTGAAACCCGGTTCACCTACAATGTAAATTGCCATGTTTGATAAGACGTGTTTTCGTATGGTCGGGTCACAAATGGCTTTTGTTGGCATATTGTCACAAAGTTACTCTTTGGGCTACTAGTTATTCAGCTTGTGTGGTATATACTAAAACAATAATAAATTATTATTCACCTCAGTGTCGGTGAAAGTGGTGGATATTTCCCTCCACTTCGGTGAATAATTGTTAAATATTGCACATGCTCGCAAGTTTTTCTAGTTTGAGCACTCTGGCATGACTTAGACGATACCAAGTGTTAATTTGAGACTTTATAAAGTGATTATTATTAAGCCTGAAAAAAATCCAGGCATGTATGGGATTCAAACCAATGACCTCTGCGATACCCATGCAGTGTTCTATCAACTGAGCTATCAAGCAAACTGTAAGCTGGTCACATTGTGAGTTCACAATAGACCCAAAGATGGTGAGGAATATAGTGAATACATGAAATATCATGTATTTGAACTGCAGAGAAAGATAATATATAGATTTAGGCCAGCCTAAAAGCGTAGTTCCTTGGCAGGCTTGTTCAGTGCCTGATAGAGCTAACCCAGGAAAAGGTAACGTTTTCTGTTTTCCGTTTGACTTTCTGTTTTTGAGTTTTATAATCACCTTATACTCAAAACAAGCAGCAAAAAACATTTGTATAGAAGAAAAAGTTATAATTCGAATGAATTTCAATCCTGCGCTAGCGTTAACAGGCTTCTAAACAATCCTGCCCCGTTTTCAACAAGTTAACATGATATGAGCCTGCGATCCAATCGAAAACCAGCACTTGGTCAGCAGTCAACTTCAAAAAACATGTGACCTCGATGAGCTGTACACTTGAGCCAGCGATATGGTCATGTGATACTGGTCAGCAGATACCTTGTTTTGACAGGTGTCAATTGATCATAAAATGGCTGTCCAATATCAAAGAAGTACGCAGTAAACCAAGGCTGCATGTCTTTGTCAACCTATTATTTATAGCATGGCCACCATGTTGCGCGACTCCACCACCGTCGTCGTCGTCGTCATGCATACTGAGCAATGCTGCTGGCCATGATAACCATGAGAAAATCAACTCATGGGTTTCCTTTTCTATCCTATATGAGTATGGGACTCCGCTTGGTGGCCCTTCAGGCCGCTGGAGCTCCACTATCAAGACATGACTGATCAATGCAGTCATACACTGCATAGAGCAATGTACCTGCAATCATCAAGCATGTGTTCATATCTTTCTCCCTAGTTCAAAAAGATGATATTTCATATAATTATTCACTTGTTCCAATGAAATAATGTACAATTGTGATAAAAAACATTAATGAAAGCAAGAAAAGGAGATAAAGACAAATAATTTTAATACAAGGTTGATTGTGTGGAGTTTGGGACACCTGTTAGTTTATGGAACTAATTGAGTAGGTACATATACCCTAAAGTAACTAAATTTTGGAGAAGGAATACAGTGTTAAATAAACTATTTAGGCTAAAAGTATTTCTTCAAGACCTGTGGAGTGCATCCTACTGGTGTCTCAAAATTCATTAACATCTTAACATAAAAAAAGAAAATATATATAGATCTCTTGTAACCTTACTTCAAAAGGAAATGCAAATAAAATTATTGTATTGTATTGTATGGCGTCTGCATGTTAATATTTATTGGGTGTACATGCATATCTGATCTGATGAATGTCTTACTACTGGGTTGTACACGTGTGTCTTATACCTTACCTGATTGTATATTATTTGTCTTACTGAATTGCAGATGTACATGTGTTACTCATGCCTTACTGGGGTGTACATGTACGCCATAGTGGGCTATACAAGTATATGTCTTACTGTACACTGTGTGATTCAAGTGCTGATTCCACACTGTTAACATTGTCATCCTTGTATTTAACAACTTGTGCTTGTCTCTCTTGTTTCTGTTGAAGCTTCTGTTTCAACTTTTTTTTCACTTTGGCCTTCTTGTCCTTTTTCTTAGATATCTCAGCTGTATGCAATAGAAAGAGAGAGACAACTGGTCAGGCTGGTATGATGAGTAGAACTTTCCTAACTATCAGTTCGCTTGCAACAACATTGCAAGACAATTAAGTGAATAATTCCTGGTGCTGTAGAGTGATTTATTATACATGTTATGTGTAGGCATGCCTACATGGCTAAGAAAAAGGCTACAGATTGAATCACCATCAGCTATGTGAAATTAATTACATACAGGATTTTGATGATTTCTTTGACGGACTTGTCCTGAATATGATATCTTGAAGAGACGTGAATCTTGTGTCCAGTTCAGGGTGATCCTAAGGGATAAAAAGATGCATGTAGCTAGTTAAGTGTCATTGTCTGAGAAAACCGGGTAGAACCAAAAGATCAAGGTCAGCCGTTTACCTTCATCTTTTCACAGTATAAAAGCTATCCGAAAAGATTAACAACCATGATATTTGCAGAGGTAGGCGTTCGTTTTTCTTCGAGATATTACCACATCATGATTTTGGCCTCTCAAGCAGTCTAAAATGGCCGAAATTTCAGCCAACTTTAGATGAGCCTGAAAGATACTTCCTACATATTCCAGAAACTGTTACTCTTATTTTCGTGCGATAATATTTGGCCCCTTATTAGTTGACTGAGATATAGGCGCCAAATATCATTGCTGAATCATTAAGGAGCATGACCCAAATTTTAGCCATTTTCAGCATGTCATTTTTCAAAAGTGCGGCAGTTAATTTCCACAAAAAGATGATTTTCTGACAGTCTTTTACACCGATATCAATATTCAGTTTTAAAATTGGTATCTACAAGCAAATCGGAGTAATTGGTCTCGCAAAGTCCTGCAGAAAGTGAGTTTTTAGGGTCTGAGCTTTCTATGATACATCCAGAGTCCAGAGTCCAGAGTCCAGAGTCCAGAGTCCAGAGTCCAGAGTCCAGAGTCCAGAGTCCAGAGTCCAGAGTCCAGAGTCCAGAGTCCAGAGTCCAGAGTCCAGAGTCCAGAGTCCAGAGTCCAGAGTCCAGAGTCCAGAGTCCAGAGTCCAGAGTCCAGAGTCCAGAGTCCAGAGTCCAGAGTCCAGAGTCTCAGTTTTATGGGCCTGAGGTCTGGGTAGTTACACACAAATTTTAAAAAAATAAAAACCACCACCTACTTAAACCATAACTCTTTTTTTCTTTTAATTACCGTGCGCTGGCGAATGATGACTTAGCATGTGTGCTTTTTCATAATAGAGCTTTTCAAGTTGATCAAGTATCCTTTATTATTCTGAGAAATTGCTCTGTCAAAAGAGGTACAATTTGACTCTGAGATAACATCTAAACTGAGCTTGTTGCTTTTGAGCAAATTTGATAGTGTTTACCAGTACTGATGTTCGTAATTAAGGGTATAAAAACTACATATTTGAACGTAACCCACCCTGGAATCAAATTGTTACGAGTTGTGTTTACTCAGTATCGAAGTCTTAAAAAGCCCCAAGTGTCAATCAACTTGACTGTAGCCCTGCAGATATATATGATTTTCATTCGTTGAATGCTGTGTTTCGTGTGTTAATATTTTTACAGATATCATGTTACAAATCCATGGGGGTCATCCGTCAATAAAAGCCTTGTCATAATTGAAAAGACAGTTATTTTCTTCTCAAAAAACCACAAATAATGTTCCATACTTATTTTTCCTTGTTTTGCTGCATCAGCATCAGCAGCAGCAGCGACAGCAAAAATAAAAGAAATTTTAAAAGGTTATAATGAATGGTTCGAAAACTAAATGAGATTGAATGTCGTCTAGGACAACATATTTTTCTTCCACCCCCTTGCAAATAGAGTGTGGTTGCTGGTGAGATGGGGGGGGGAGGTGGTGCAGCATATCATACTTCCACCTCTACACCCTCCTTGAATGGGGTAGAAAGGATAACAACACTACCGTCTGAACAAAGATCGTTTCTCTTTTAACAATCCATTTCATTGTTTCGTTTTATTGTTGACAATCAGATCAGTTGAACCATCTTGTTTCTGTAGATATTCTTGAGCTGCCATCCCATTTATCTTAAAATGGATACAGCTACAGTTTGGCAGGGTTAATGAAAATTAATTTCCCTCCACAAGAATTTATTTTTCATGTCGGGGAAGCACCTCAAAACTAAGGATTTCAGTACGATCCGTGGAAAATGTAATTTAATTTACTTCATGGATCACAAACATGCAATCTTGTTCTTATAAGCTTTTCAACAGTCGTCAATAGTAGCAGTAAAATAAACAAAAAATCATCAACACTAATTTGGTGCAATTTCATTGCATTTAAGTGGCTTTGCGGTGAATATTGACAGGAGCAAACGACAAAACTGAACGCCACCAAGATTTTTGCTGGAAATCCTGACTTAGCAATGCTAGCACATATTATCTCAGTGGTCTGTCTTCTATGATTCTTTCGTAGCCCAGATAACAGGGAAGTTACAGGATACAGCTACAGTTTGGCAGGGTTAATGAAAATTAATTTCCCTCCACAAGAATTTATTTTTCATGTCGGGGAAGCACCTCAAAACTAAGGATTTGAGTACGATCCGTGGAAAATGTAATTTAATTTACTTCATGGATCACAAACATGCAATCTCGTTCTTTATAAGCTTTTCAACAGTCGTCAATAGTAGCAGTAAAATAAACAAGAAATTATCAACACTAATTTGGTGCAATTTCATTGCATTTAAGTGGTTTTGTGGTGAATATTGACAGGAGCAAACGACAAAACTGAACGCAACCAAGATTTTTGCTGGAAATCCTGACTTAGCAATGCTAACACATATTATCCCAGTGGTCTGTCCACTATGATTCTTTCGTAGCCCAGATAACAGGGAAGTTATGTCGTATCCTATGTTTCCTCATTATTTAAATTCAGCTGCACCAAATAGACACCACGTCTTTCCTTCACCATCTCGTTTGCATGCTAATAACTGAAGAAAAAACTGACCCACCACCAATCAATCATAAAAATAATCAATAACTTTATTAATGCATGTGTCAGGTAGATCTAGCCTATATATAGATCAACTAATTGGGGAAACCTTACTACTAGTGAATTAAAAGTTAAGAAATAATATTAACCCATTGACTCGTGGAACTTTTTGCCAAAAATGCATTTTTTTGGACATTTTGGTGGTTTTGAGACTGGAGCCCGGCAAAATTAGCTTTTATCTGGTCGAAAATGCATTTGCAACACAACAGTTAGCCCTTCTTGCCACTAGAATCACGTTTTACGACCTTTTGGCTCAGGTATGCGCAGAAATCAAAATTTTAGGCTTTTCGATTTTTCAGTTTTTCCTTTTCCCTTTTTCGCCTTTTCTTTTCTTTTTGCTGTGGGGATTGACCTTTTACTGGGCTTGCTTGCGGTTAAAAAAACTTCTAAGAAAGAGTCATCGAGGCAGCCAATTTTTATCATAGGGCAGCTAGGTGTAGTGGCAGGAAATTTTGCTCAGAGTTTTCCACTCATCTTTTTGAGCATTTTTGTGCATATCTCAAGCTCCATTAGGCTGATCACTCTGATCTAGAAATCACTGGAAAGATCTTTTCCTCCTACAGAAGTTGAGTATAGAAGATGCCACTTTTGGTCAACAGTGATGACGTCAGAAGCGTAAGAAAGGCCAAGGCTCGTCACGGGCAGTTACGGGTGGCACCTAAGTCAATGGGTTAACAGGCCCTTTGCAGGATCCAGTCCCATGGTACGGAATGAATTACGCTGTGACGCAAATAACGTAGTGGGACTTCGAAACAAAAGAACTCTTAACAGTCAAGCCCGACTTTCCTTTGTTTTGAAAGTCCCATGCGCTATTTGCGTCCCAGCGTAATTTATTCCGTACCATGTGACCGGATCTTGCAAAGAGCCTATCTGATCCCAAATACTAATTTTTAGTAATAAGCTTTATTAGTAAAATCCAACTAGTGGTCTATTATCAATGCTGTGTTCTGATTGGTTGAGCTACTAGTACATGTAGGCTAGTCCAGTCCCTGAACTCTCCTTTCTTCCCACCCCATATAGGGGCTGAACCCGGGCAGGCGAAAGAAGGGTCCAGGATAACTTGCATGCGCACGCTCAGAACACCAGATTGCAATTTGTAGGAAGAACGCACAAGAGGGAAAAGCTAGCCCAGTAGTCCACAAACAGCCTATTAAAAAAGAGCAAGTAGAGCAGCTTTTCCGAACCGGCCAACTTGACGAATATAAGTAAGTAAATAAGTGAGTGAGTGAGTGAGTGAGTGAGTGAGTGAGTGAGTGATTGAGTGAGTGAGTGAGTGAGTGAGTGAGTGAGTGAGTGAGTGAGTGAGTGAGTGAGTGAGTGAGTGAGTGAGTGAGTGAGTGAGTGAGTGAGTGAGTGAGTGAGTAAGTAGCAATTTTATTGTGAAAATACACTAAGCTTTTGTGAGCCTAACAAGCTAGACTCACCACAATGTCACACACAAGATCCTGCACAGTTGTTGTGCACTACCTGGTTCTACATCACCCTGTATTTCGGTAAAAGAGGCCTTGAGAATCAAAGAAAGCTTACAAAAGAAATGCTGTCACTCCAGTCAACCCCCAAGGTCGCCAATACTATGAGCTTAGAAATTTGCTGGGAAGTAAAAACCACCAAGGCAGCCCGAATGATAGCAACGATGAATCAGACAGGAAAATGTTTGCAGTTCCGAATTCGCTAAGATGCCCGGTAAAAACAGTGCAAAATTACTTTAAGTGCCTATGAAGCGAAAAATAATTGCTGGTTATTTGAAAGGCTTTTCAAAATACAGGAGAATGGCGCTTTCCTTTTTGAAATATCTTTTTTCGTTCTAAAGATATTAACGCTTTTGTATTATGGAAATTAGGAAAGTGATGACTTAATAAACTGTGCAACTAAAAATATTGAAGCAGTGTTCTTCAAACTTGGTGCCAGAAATGCACATCACAAAAGAAACAAAATGACACATGTGGTGCTGTTGCCATGACAACAATTTTGCTGCTGGTCTTGTCTAAATTAGAATTGAAAGTCCCAGTTTTTGTCTTAACCAAGTATCATCCACTTCCAGCAATCTAATGAGGAGAGTTAAGACAATATTAGAACCATGTCTGTTCCGAGCAGGACCTCCTGTCCCACTTAAAAGGGTTGGAAATCGAATATTTTGATTTTGACAGAAAGAGACTGGGGCCAAGAGGGTTGCCTTGGCAAGGGCACCACAGGTTTCAGTTTGTTTCCTTTGTGATGTACATTTCTGGTAAGTTTGAAGATTACCCCTCCAATATTTCAAGAGATATTCTTGATTCAGTATTTCACCATTTTAGTTGCACAGTTTACTACGTCATCACTTTCCTCATTTGCATAATACAAAAATGTTAATATCTTTAGAACGAAAACAGATATGCCTAAAAGGAAAACGCCATTCTGCTGTATTTTTAAAAGCCTTGAAATAAGCAGCAATTATTTTTCATTTCATAGGCACTTTAAATCACCTGAATCCTGAATTAGAAATTCTTTTCCAACGTCCAAGAGAGGTGTCTTCAGGCTCAAAAAGACCAGATTTGGTTATGTAATTCAGCGATTGGTGAGTCTACTCTTGGAAATATGATGAAAACAATGTCACTTGCATCCTCAATTATTCCCCACTTGACCAACCACTGTGTTCAGGCGACGTCGGTTACAGTTCTATCTGACCAGAATGTTGAAGCAAGGCATATCAAGGTAGTAACTGGACATAAATCAACTACTTCAAACGAGTCTTACAATGCTAGGGCTTCATCTCAGCAAAAGGAAAAAATGTCCAACATTCTTAGCTGTTTCATTGCTAGTGATTCTCACCTGGCCATTGAGCACCAGCCATCCAGCTCAAAAGAAAACCCAGCAAATAAGAATTAAAGTCTAGCTTTAACTAGCGAAAGATGTTTTGTCTCGATATTTTTTTGACCAACTAGTTTGATTTTACTAAAACAATTATTCCTCTCGCCCTCATGGCCTCTTGACTCAGAGCCCATTCGGGCTAGAGGAATAATTATTAAATATACGCTGTATTTCAAAACTAGCTCCTAAAAAATAATTATCTTAACATATCAGTATCCCATAAACCCATGCTTCCTTAAAACCAAAGGTTGAAGACTAATCCCCTCCCAAACCACTATTTTCAATCCATGAGTAAAATCCTAAATCCCATAATGCCCACTCCTTAGGATGCTTATTTAACTACTGCATAGTGTACAATTTTTACAATTATCTTCTATCATCCCAACTAGATCTAATTTTCGGATTTTAGCTTTAAAAATTCGGAATTCCTGACTTTCTTATCTAATTGTGACGCACTGCTAGGCGATTTTCTAATCCAAAAGAACGGTTAATGTTTTCAAAACCATGGAGAAACCTTCAAGTGACATCAAAATTACCGCCCAGTCGTCTGACCTTTGAATCTGCAACGTGTCACACCTTCCGAAAACGAGAAATCAATGTAAACAAGACGTTTGCGGTAGTCCCAAAATTAAATTGAGGATAAGCCTTCGCTCCCTATTAACTTGCAGTTTGTTCTAAACAGCAGAAAAAAAGACCATTGACTGAGGATCCATTTTGTTTTTCCATGCACCATGATGTTAAAAATAGAATTTTTGCGGGAAAACTTAGTCTTGATAATGGCAAGAATTTGGCCAGTTTAAAATGTTTGCATAAGTTAATCCCGAGGTCACAGCTTAAATATTCTATTTTGCAGTCCAACTAACTATTTTGTGCAGATCTTTCAGCAAATCATGGATAACAATAGCAGAAAGTTGGAATAAGGTGATATTCTTCGCTAAATGTTTGACCGGAAATAATAATCATTATGTCTGACCAAGGATTTTTTTCGGACTTTGCGAGACCAATTACTCTAATTTGCTTGTAGATACCAATTTTAACGATGATATTTGACACAAATTAACCTCGTTTGAAAATTTCAACCCAGTTTAAAAAATATCAGCCTCTTCCAGGTGTTCAGTTAGTCAGGGCGTAGCGCAGAAAACCGGCGCGCCAAAAAATAAAAAACAGTGCGGCGAGAGGAAGCGAGAGAACGCCTGTGGGCAAACTTAACAAAAGGTCGTTCCGCCCACTTATAGACCGCCTACAGAGACCCGTAACATGACCGCCAGTTTGTGGTTTTCAGTTGTCAACCTTCTTTGAAACATGCTCACAGAATATTTCAAACTTTGTCCCTCAAACTGAAAGTCAATACTTTTGGAGACTTTGAAACATATTTTGAGCCTAAACAAAGCACAAACACCGCATGGCAAATCGCAGAGATGTCAAACCCTGTGAAGCAAAAGGTCAATATGCCGAAAACAGAAGTGACATCCGTACATTTGCCATGGCAAATGTACGGATGCCACTAATCGTATTTACAGATTCTTCTCAGCTTCTTAGTCAATACCCATTGCGTTGCTGCGACTCCGATTGTGTTCAACTGTTCAACTTGGTCTTTCATTACGGCCTTGAGACCTACACAAGCCACCATGATCATGAAGACTGTGCCAGCTTCTCTCAGAGACATTACTCATGGAAAGCAGTTGAAAGAAAAAACTGATGGGAAGGATTGCAAAGGAATCTTTCATTGACCATGCTTTTATACAATCCCTCTGTTCTTTGCGAATGTACTTCACTTGGACATATCTTTTAGTTTGTTGTTTATGACAGATTTGAAGACCGTGTCACTCGTTGAAAGGTCTCAGACCGCCGCCATATCGTATATCTCATCTGCGTCAGTTATGCTCGAGTGTTGACAAAATCTGTCAAAATTGACCAATCAGAGGGTATAACAGGTACTGGTATACCGGAACGACCTTTTGTTAAGTTTGCCCACAGGCATTCTCTTGCTTCCTCTTGCCACGCTTTTTTTATTTTTTCGCGCACCAGTTTTCTGTGCTGCGGCCTGACTAACTGAACGCCTGGAAGAAGCTAGAAAAATATGAACCAGTTAAAAATAAAATCACCTAGTTGGAAAAAAACTAACTACGTGTACATGTAGTTAAAAATAAAATCATCAAGTTAGAAAAAACTAACTGGTTGAAAATAAAAAAATCTCCTAGTTAGGAAAAACTAACTACTTTAATTATAATATTAACTGAAACAAAAATTAACTGCAACATATATTTTGTGCTTGGTTAATAACGTTTGAAGACCTGTATATATCATAAGTGACTGCAAGAAATGTAAATAGCCATATCATAAGAAATGTCATCAAATGTACTCCATTGACTCCTGGAGCTTTTTGCCAAAAACGCATTTCTTGGACATTTTGGAGATTTTCAGGCTGGATATTGGCCAAAAAAGATAAGATAACTAGCTTTAATCTAGTCAAAAAGGCATTTGCAACAAGACACCTGCCTTTCTTTTCACTATAGCATCGTGTTTTACGACATTTTGGCTCAGGCATGCGCAGAAATCAAACTTTTGAGCTATGTCTTAAAGCTTTTCGATTTTTTTAACTCTTTTTTTGCCTTTCCTTTTTCTCCTTTTCTCTTCTTTTTGCTGCAGTGATTGACCTTCTACTGGGCTTGCTTGCAGTTAAAAAACTTCTAAGAAAGCGTCATCGAGATGGGCAATCTTTACCAGGAAATTTTGCTCTGAGTTTTTCAGTCACTTTTTTGAGCATCTTTTTTGTGCATATCTCAGACTCCATTATGCCGATCACTCTGATCTGAGTATCATTGAAAAGACCTTTTCCTCTGGCTGAAGTTGAGTACATATGATGCCAACTTTGGTCAAAAGTGATGTTGTCAGAAGTGGAAGAAAGACCAAGGCTCTTCATGGCCAGTTACAGCCGGCACAGCAGTCAATGGGTTAAGTAATGTAAATATGTGTTACTAGTAGTGTTTCAAGTTGTACTGTAGGTAACATAAGTATCGTTTAACATGTTTTTGTCCACTCACATTCTGCAAAGGGGAAAAGGCCTGGTTGACTATCAAGGGAGAGAACAGCAGGGGTGAGGGCCTGTGTGACTACTGTATCAGAGCCGTAAATTGCTCTGTGCACTATCCAAGATTGTATCACTAGTTTTTAGATGAGTTAGCTGAAATCTTCCTCACCTCCTGAAAGCAATGCAAGCTATGCCGGCAGGCATATACACGAAAAACACTGTCAGTAAACAATACCTCATTTGATAATCTTCGTTTTCTATGTATTTGTATCATCTTCTGGAAATCATCCTCAGTCACCACATTAGCTGATGGCATTCGCTGCACTGCAGATGATGGATAGGGAAAGCCATGGTAACCTGTTGCAAATGGCAGTGTGGCTCCTAACATTGGATGAAAGCCACTAAGCACACCTGGCACCATGTGAAAGGGTGTCATAAATAAACCCATAGCTGTACCAAATGATCCTGCAGCTAGGAAAAAAGTGTAACAAAGCAGATGTAGTGAGCAAAAAGTTTCTTTGCTGCTCCTTTTGAGACTATGATAAGTGTCTTTAAAGCACAAGCAAAAATATGAGTTACTGAAGAAATTAAGAGTGAATTACATCTTTTTGAACTACAGATAATACAAGTGAACAAATATGAAAGATCATATTATTTGAACTGCAGAAAAAGATATGAAGACATACATGTAAGGGACTGGTAAAAAAGTATTGGGGGGGGGGGGGTGGGCCGGAGCAGAGAGGGGGTGGGTCATCAGTTTTTGGACCCTTGGTAAGGGGTGGGTCATGCAATTTTCAGCTACCCAAAGGGGTGGGTCATCCTGTTTTTTTTCATGGGAATTGGCACACATGTGACACAATCTACAACAAACGTAACTCTTTTTGCACAAATAAAAGCAAGTGATACACTCAAACACCAACCCACGATCTGGCATGCGGACAGCCATATCACTCAGGTGGTGGCAGCCATAGACAGCAAAGCACCCTTTCATTAAAGCCCCAGCTCCACACAACACATGTGGGAGCTGTTGGCTATGCGTAAAGAACTTGACAGACTGTGGGTTGGTGTTGGAGTGTGTCACTTCCTTTTATTGTATTATAAAATAAAATCTTTTCAGTTACAAAGGACAAAAACTTTTCAAGCCGGATTTGAAAAAGTACACTTGGCTGATGTACAAATAAGGGATGGTAACTTATGTATTGTAATATCTGTACAAAAGCTAACATATTGAGCAAGGAGTCCCAGGGCAGAAATATTCAAAATACTGCACTCGGTTGACATGCTGGTATACAAGAACACCAAATAGCCAACTTGTGTCTACATGATTAAAACTATAACACAAACAGTGGTCCATCGTATCTTGATTTTTAATCAAGATACGATGGACGAAAACCGAAGAATTGATATGATATTGGGTCTACATGCTAATTTCCCCAAGGATACGGGACACATGCACAAGGATCTGGGAGCTGTCTGGCTATATTACTCCCGCGACTCACTACAGCCGTTTTCTACGTGGATCACTGTTCTACGTGCCTTGAGGCCTAGTGTAAAAAGTAAAAGGTCAAGTTTTCTTAGAGTTTACAGTCATGACTTAAAGTTGCAAGGGTAATGGAAAACAATATAATTTTGCACAATTTTGCATTGTTGTTAGGAAATAAATCTAAAACGTGAAGAACATCACAATTTCATCCACAAAATGCGTTTTTTTCGGATTATGCAGCCAAACATGTCATGTCTTATAGGGGGGGGGGGGGGGGGTCATGTGATTTTCAGCTTCTATTTAGGGGTGGGTCACTCAGTTTTGTGCCGAATGGAAGGAGTGGGTCATCTGTTTTCTAACCACCACATTTCGAAATGCTCCGGCCCACCCCCCCCTGTACTTTTTGACCAGTCCCTAATGATCATCAGAGTTAAATACACAACTTAATAAACAGCTGCGAAAATAAAGCCTGAAAAATTCAGGCTTCACTAGGATTTTTGAATGCAAGATCCCTTTATTTGGTGCAGTGCTTTTCCAAGCTATTACTATCAAGCCTGCCGGGAGCAGGTGTTGTGAGTTTATAACACACCCAAAGACATTGAAGAATACTAACTACTTAACAACCGAGAGTGAGGTCGTTACGGGAAAATCTCAAACTGAGGCCTTGCTGTATTGACCGAGCGATAGCGAGGTCAATATGGTAGGCTGAGGTTTGAGATTTTCCCGTAATGACCGAAGGGTTCGAGGTTATTAATTAAGTTGTTTATTATATGGATAACAAAACGGTTCTAAAGAGAGAAAAAAAATCTAAATTCAAGGGGAAGTCGTTACTTCACATCCGGTGATGCGCGCTTATATATTTATTCATCTTTCCAACTGACCGTCAAACTGCATAACAGAATTCAGCAAACTAACACGTACTCCGTCAAGAAAATATATTTCTGGAAAACAATGATCAATACGGCCGCAAAAAGTATTTTAGTACAGTTGTGTTACTATATGACGAGAGAATGTTCATCGACATTCTCAAGAATCAACCGCCAAATGTCAATTCCTGCAGAAAAGTGCTTCAAACTTGCTTAAAAGCCGTGTGGCCGTGTCGGTAAAAGAAAATAAATCAGCACTACTCTTCGTCATCACTTTCGATGAAAACTCTTCACCTTTTCTGAGCTTCCTGGATTATCATTACTGGCCCGTTAGAGATCTTGAATGGGTGCTCAGAGATGCTGCGAATGTCCACACCGGAAAAAAACTGCTTGGCTGTTTAAATCTGATGGTCCTTGAAGATGTCTAAACTGGCTTGAGTTACAGCAAGAGAATTTGTTGATGTTGACTGCTGTACTGCTCTGGTGTCACCAATTGCCTTTTGAGTGGTGAAAGGACAGTGAAAAGAGACCTGCCTTCGGAAAGGAACCTCTGTATACTTCGCTGCAAACCCAACAGGGTATCAGGTTCATAATCGTCGCCATCCGTTTTCTGATACATGTATTTTAAAAAACTTTGCCAATAAGTGGTCAAGAACAGCAGCCGGTAAGTCCAAAACTTCTACTATGCTTCCTTTGTTTATTGATGACAAATATTGCTGAAATGTTTTCATTTCACTGGCAGTTTTCCTTTCCTCTCCTGGTTTTGATTATTTCAATTTCTTCCTGACCAGATAACACCGTTTCGTAAATTTGCCAATGTGAACTTCATTTTTTCCTTAAAATAGTATTATAATTAACTCTCTGAATGTTAATCGTCACTCACCGTCTTGTATCACAACGATTTTCAATGTAAATAAAGCAAATGTGGTCTGCTTTGAATAACCTTTCACGTTTTTTCCTTTCCTAATTTGCATAATCCGTAATCGGCCCCGGGGCATTACAGGAGAATAATGCCCTGGCATGAAGCTGCACTTAGCCAATCAGAGCGCACGTTATATCAGCTACAAACACTAGCCATACAGTGTATAATAAAAGTGAGTAATCAAAAGATCATATACTTGGACTGCAGAAAAAGATGTGAAGACAAGAATGATGATCACAGTTATGTACCCAACTTAAGCATGCACAGTTGCAAAAATAAAGCCTGAAAAAAAAAATCAGGCATGAATGGGATTCGTACCCAGATACTACTGTAATACTCTACCAATTGAACTACATGTATCCAGCCAACAGCTGGGAGCTGGTCACATTGTAAGTTTGCAATATACCATAGATGGTGAAGAATACAGTGAACAATTATATAACAGATCACATATTAGAACTGCACAGAAGAATGTAAGTAGTATTGATCATCACATTGATGTACACTACTGCTGTGCATTTATACACCTGAGTGGACAGATTTAGAGTCTTTGAGTGACTAAAGTGTGTAGCGAAAGAAAAAAAGTTGTTGAAAACCACATGTAAAAACCAATTTAAAAGAAGAAATCAGATAGTTTTTTTTGCCGCCCAACAAAATAATACAGCGCAGTGCGAGACAGATAACACTTGTACATCAAGGAGACGACAAAAACAAGCCAATCATTTTGAGATAAATCATTTTTCAACGGTGTAAATTTAGTGCTCACTTATTTTTTTTCGTCAAAAGTTCTGTAGAAGCTAAACAAGACTCAATAAAATATATTTGAGGGAAGTGAATACACTAGACATACCCCGGGGGCAGTGGGGTACTTCCATTATGGGCTTTATAAGTACATGCTGCAGAATAGGGTATGGTTTTTGAGGTTCTCGGTCCTTAAATAGGGTATCTTTTTTGACCCTTTTGTTACTGTGTTCCTGATGTGGTCCTTAGACAGGGTAGCTAAATTGTATTATCTAATACTGGAAGATGAAAACGCCCACCTAAATGAATGTTTGGGCCTTAAAAAGGGTAGCAATTTCCGCTTTCTTGGTCCTTAAATAGGGTTAGGGTTCAAGAACCTTCGCGGGACACCCCTATCCAAAATTTGCGGGAGTGACCCTCTGGAAGACATAAAATCCACGGCAGTCACCGTAAATTAAATATGCAGGAATCCAGCATGCCAAAATACTGTTCACTTTTGAAACCTAAAATTCCACATAAAGGCAACCAAATGAAAGAAATGTGACAGGAAGTTCAATAGCAATAAATTTTCATTCAAGATGAGACAAAAAACTTACCCCGGTATCTCAAAGCACAAAGCACGTGTTTCTTCGCATGACTGCATGTTCAATTTAATTATTCACGCAAAAGCGAAAGCGTGAGTTTTTCCCTACATTTTTTGCACTTATTTCATCGGCCGTGGCTTTGCCAATTGTGCTAAAAGTTAATTCAACTTAGAAATAATACTCTACATTACCATTTTTGTTTTCTTAAGTCCAGAGAGCTGCTTTAAATCTGCGATCTGGATTCAAAACTCACTTGAAAGCGTGCCAATCATCTTGTTTTTGCTGCGGTTAAAGGAAGGAAAAATCATTCACCAGAAAGGTTTGAGGGTTCTATTCACCTTGATCTTCCATTCTGAGGCCACCTAAACATTGATATATGTTTTTACTTTTCATTTTAAATACCAAAGAAGCAATTTCTCTGTTTTAGGATGAAAACAAGACCCTGGAAGTTTGTAGATTTGGCCTCCAACATGCCATAATTACCTGCCCTTTTTGAACGCATGATTTTAAGACAAAAAACTGTCTTTCTAGGACTG
The DNA here is from genome assembly GCA_019787425.1 of Platygyra sinensis. Taxonomy (NCBI): domain Eukaryota; kingdom Metazoa; phylum Cnidaria; class Anthozoa; order Scleractinia; family Merulinidae; genus Platygyra; species Platygyra sinensis. The sequence continues at coordinate 19,807 of JAHPZR010008755.1, read as the reverse complement.
TAGAGTCCTCTAAAAATATGCTCAGAAAGTCCATTCTCATTGGTTTATTTGTCCTTAACAACAATAGAACAATAGGAGGACCAAAATATCTTCAGGGAGGGTAGGAAAGGCAATTGTCCTGACATGCTTTTTTAAGGCCAGTTACAGCCCGCACGAGAGTCATTGGGTTAACAAGGGAACAAAATTTCATAGCAAAATAAAATTAAAATGAAAGGGATTGAAATGCAAATTATTTAATTAATTGAATTTCAATTTCAGGTCATTTATGCTTAAATGTAATCCGTCGAAGACTGAAATGATCAAATCAAATCAAATCAAATTTATTATTAAAAGCACATTTACCTAGAAAGTAACAAAAAATGCACTAACCCGCAAATAGCATAGGTTAATCATTTCTCTTTGCATTTTTCACCTGCAGAACCAATTGTTTCGATTAAAGTCAGTGATCATTATGCTCAGCCTACTAGTGTTATCAAGACCTTGGAGTCACACTTGATTCACCCCTCACCTTTGTTTCCCATGTCAACAACATCTGTTGCACTCTTTCATGTTCATTTCATTCTATTGGCAGGATTAGAAAATATCTTATGCAAGTGGTTACTACATGTAAGTGCATTGTCCATGCCTTCATTACATTGAAATTCGATTATTGTAATAGTTTGCTCTATGGAATTCCCTCTCGTGAAATTGACAAAACTTCAGGGATTGCAAAATACCGTGGCAAGACTAACTGCAGTGTACATGAAGAAGACTGATCACATTACTCCTGTTTTAAAAAAGTTGCACTGGCTTCCTGTTAACGATAGAATAATTTTTAAGTTACTGTTGCTTAAGTACAAATCTCTCAATGGCCTTGGCTCAGTGTATATTAATGAACTGTTACATCATTACACTCCCCATCGTTCTCTTCATTCTAGTGATTCTAACTTAGCAGTTACCCTGAAGATTACGACAGTTACTTATGGAGATATATCTTTTGCAGCAATTACTCCGAAGTTATGGAATCAGCTGCCATTAGACAAAGTAACTCTGTGTATAGTTTTAAATGAGCTTTGAAAACGTACCTGTTTTTTGAGAGTTCCTTTTTTAGTTGTAAAAAGCATCGAGACATTGATAATTATGTAGAATTCCTTTTTAAGAATTTTAATTATTATTATTATTATTTCATGAAGGGTTCGGTGGAAAAAGGACATTAGGTATTTTATTCAAAAGTGAACTTTGTCAAAAATGCTCCAAATTTCACTCACATGCAGTTTTGTTCAGGTGTCTTAAGGACATTGGCGCGAACATTTTCTAACATTGATTTTTTTCTGAAAATTTTACCACTGAAAGATGATGAGTTAGTGATGTCAGAAATGTAAAAAAGGGGGGGGGGGGGTCACCGACTTCGTTTTGGATAGAACATGCCCAGAAGAACACCTAAATCTGAGTAAATCGGGCTTCGTTGGCGAAGAAGGCCACAGTGGCTGCAAGTCCCAAAATATTGCAATTAGAGATTTGAAGAAAAATGTTCTCTACCAAATATAGTTTAAATGGACCTATTAAGCAAATTTAGTTAACTGGTGAGGTTCCTCAAACAACAAGTCTGCATTTAGCGTCCATAGTTTCACGCGCCTTGCAGCCGCAAGATGGCAGGATTCCATGTTCCGTGAACAGAAATCTTCAAATTTTTTTAACTTCCCACATTGATTCTTTGTTCATTTTTGGACAAGGTGGAGATAATTGTAAATTAAATCTATTTCTGAAAAGAAATATAGGGGTCACCGAACGTCCAAGATCGTTAAATCCAAGCAAAGCTGTAGCAATGGCAATCTGCCTTATCATTTGTTCATTTTATTACTTAGCGCGCGCGCTCGATGCATGGCGTGGCATGTGATTCGCATGCGCAGTAAGGATGCGCAGAAACAATTAGCGCGAACGTCCTTAAACAATGTTCTGAACGTTTTTTCCTTGAAGTTTGCTTCCTTTTTGAGATAGTTTATTACCTATGCAAAAAAACACATTTTTCCAAGGGCATCCTCTGGGCCCTAGTTTTAATAATAAGCTTACATGCATGTACATTGATTGTGAATCAATTTAGTCATCAAGTTTGGAAAAGAAGCAAAACACTATGAAAAATTAATTCATGCAGTACCTTTCTGTTATCAATCAATCTGACCCACTGGCAGTCAATGTAAGCAATGGTTTACAATTCTTAAATGCCTTTTTGGTCCCAAGGGTGACAGCAGTCATTTTGAAAATTCTCCAATCTTTCAAATACCCTGCACTTGGAGTGATGTCTTTTGAATAAATGTAAATTTCATTGAGCTACTTTTTTTTTTGTAAATGCAATTTTATTTACAGGACAAAACACTTACACCACTTACAATACTAATATTATACTTACATTTACATTTACATTGCACTACAAATACTTACACTACAGGCACTACTTACAAAACATATATTATAATACCTAATTAAATTACAGTTGGCATACTTACAATTTTTTATCATTAGAATTTACAATGCACTGGCTAAAGAGTTAACATATATTGCACAAATTAACAAGAACAAATCACCCACACACATTATGTTTCTACAACACTACTTTCCATATTGGCACCATTCATAAATTACCACTGCATTACCACTTTTAAAGGATAGTAATAATAATAATAATTAGGTTACAGGGGCACTATGAGAAATCAAACGTTTAACATTGTTCTAAGTTATCGATATATTTTCTCCATTTAAGATGGTGACTGGACTTTTTGTTATTTGATTTCATAACCTGAGCTTCTAACTGGTATACGTAAGCTAGGGTTTCATAAAACACTTTAAAGGACGGGCGAGCGCTATTTTTTCGGCATTCATAAATATGCTTTTTTGCTACAATTAAAAGGTGATTGAGCAATAAGAAATCGTCTTCTCCATTCCAAATCCCAAAGAGTTTATCAATATTAGAAAGTCCATCTAAAACTATGTTTACATTCCTACACCAACGAATGAAGTCCAGCCAAAAATTATTAGTGAATGGGCATGTGATAAATAAATGCTCTAGGGACTCGCTCTCTGCACCACAGAATGTACATGATGATGAAGCTGTCAAACCAATTTTGTGTAGAAAAGCATTCGTTGTTTAGCATCTATTAAGAATTTTATGCTGAAACTCCTTTCTTTTCTTCAGGGAGCGAAGACCCTGAGCATTTAAAGACAACATTTTAAAATTAACACTTTCAGCATTCTCGAACTTCCAAGAGACCATCAAAGCTATTGTTTCTCATGGTACCATGCATAATTAAGTGTGAAAATTGACGTGTGGTGAAGCAGAACTGTTCAAATATGAAACCTTTCACTGACACATTTGACGAAAAGGTTACATAATAGACCTTACACGTTAGTTTTTTTTTTTTTTTTCATTTATTTATTAATTTTTAATGCAAAAACATTACATTACTTACACAAAGTTACTTACTCTACTTACAATATAAACGTAGCTTACAAATTAACGATACTGACATAGTTACATTACAACCATTTTTAAACAGTTTATTAATATCTTACATTGCTTAATTTAGGGCATCAGCTATAAAAAAGGTGGCTTTCTCACATATTAATTTGTGACTTAGATTTATGTTTCTCAATTTTAATTTTATTTGTCCAAAACGCTAAGAAGGCATCGAAATAAAACTCTTCTTCTTTTCTTGAAGCAGTGTATAAATAATATTTGGCTATAATTATGCAGAGGTTTAAGCCAAGATAGTGAGCGAAGTTGTCTGTCACGCCATATATTATTTCATTTTTATCGATAGTGCTCGTATCTCCGTTTTTGGAGTTCCACCAATTAGAAAAGAGAGACCAAAATAACCGAGCTTTAGAACAGGTAACAAAAAGATGGATTAATGTTTGTCTTTCTTCACATAGATGACATTTATCATGTTCCTTGATTGAATCTCTAAAAAGTGTCGAATTTGTGGGTAAAATATGGTGAATTATTTTATATTGGAAAATGGCGAGTCTGGTGTCTTTAGTAACATTAAACGGAAGGCTATAAATAAGTCGTATTGTGTGCTCTTTTAGACCGGCTTCTGTCATTCTTCGTTCAGCTGTAGGCGTAATGAATTTACTCTTAACAAAGAATTTAGTGGCAGATTTGCAAGAGAGTTTATCCAAAGATATCCTTTCCTTCTCGGAACGTTTTTCTAAAGATTCAGTAAAATTTCCTTTAAGAATATTGATCCATTTTTGGGGGATCGCGTGGCATAAACCATAGTAGTTTAAGAAGTTTGTTTTAATTTCAAACATACTGCAGAATTCGTCAAAAGCTAGGAATCTGTTCCCTTGAAAGAAGTCTTCAATTTTAGTTAATCCAGCGTCGTGCCATTTTTTGTAATAAACGGAATATCCATCTATTTTGATATGATGGTTGTTCCAAACAATTTCATTTAATACTTGCTTTTTAGTGTTAGGAGTACTGCAATTAATTTTTTGCCAGGCGCACAGGGCTTCTTTGTAAAAATCAAAATTACATTGCAAAAGAAACAGACCACCAACTGGTTGTAGATAGGAAAGAGGGATATGACTCCAACTTGCAGTTCCATTGCTGTCGCTTAATCTTCTTACCCAAACAACTTTAAGTGCTTCATTGATTATTTGAAAATCTGGCATGTCTAGCCCTCCCTGCTCTTTCGGCCCTATCATTGTTCTGTATTTAATTTTAGCTTTCTTATTCCATACAAACTGTGTAATTGCTTGATTTACCATGGCGATGAATTTTGTTGGAAAGGTTAGGACAGATGTGTTATAAACGAGTTTGGAAATCGCCAAGGATTTTAGGATCGTTATGCGGCCATACAGTGTAAGATTTCTAGGATACCATAAATTGAGGATGCTTTTCATTTTGATTAGTTTCTGTTCAAAATTCTTATTGTAAACAATCTCGTCATTATACGAGAAATGAATTCCCAGCGCGAGTATAGAGTTATCTGGCCAAGCAATTCCCAAGGGTTTTGCGGTGTTTTTGCGGCTTGCGCCTAACCACATTCCTTCAGTTTTGCTTTTATTTATTTCTAGGCCGGAACATTCTTGAAAACTTGACAAAAGTTTGAATAAATTTATTGCAGATTTCGTGTCCGAAACAAAGGCTGTTGTATCATCAGCATACTGGGATAATTTAAATTCTTTGTCATGAATTTTTATTCCTTTAATTGTGTTGTCATTTCTAATGGCATTAGCTAAAATTTCCGCACATAGAACAAAGAGAGAACCTGAGAGCGGGCAACCCTGACGGACACCCCTTTCTAATTTGAAAAACTCAGATGCGAATCCATTGTTAATGAAACAACTGGAGCAATTGGTATAAAAAGTTCTGATCCACTTTTGAATGCACGGGCCAAAATTAAAAGCTTGCAACGTCCTGAAGAGGAAGTTCCAGTCTACCGTATCGAATGCTTTTTTAAAATCAATAAAAATGGCCAACCCAGGTATACTTTCTAGTTCTGTTACCTTCATGATGTCCGTGATTAGCCTAATATTTTGACCGATGTACCGGCCTTGGACATATCCGGTTTGGTCTTCCTTGACAATGGTTGGAAGAACCTTTGAAATTCTGTGTGCTATAGCTTTCGTAGCGATTTTGTAATCAACATTGAGTAAGCTTAAGGGTCTCCAGTTTTCAAGGAATGACTTATCTTTCCTTTTTTTTGGTATGACTTTGATAATGCCCTGTTTTTGCGTTATGTTCAGTTGTCCGTGCTCATATGCGTAGTTGAGACTTTGTACCATTTCTTCTCCTAGCAAAGACCAGAACCGCAAATAAAATTCTACAGAAAGTACACGTTACACGTTAGTAGTGCACAAAAAGACATTAAGGTATCAGTGTACCCCAAATGACCATCATTCTTTGGCGCCACTTTACGGTCGGACGGTTGACGCAAACCCTACTAAAGTATATATTTTCTGAAAGCTTAATATTCTCCCTTTGGGCGCTTTTGCGCAAAGGGTTTAATTGCCGCCCGTCACGCGACACACCTTTGTCTATTCTCTATTGCTTACAGTATTAGGTTTCAGTTTTGTTAGAGCTCTCGTAGCGCGATCAGTGTTTTGTCGAGTGGTGTTGTTTTTTTTCCCACCCACCCACCCGCTTGTTATTCATGTCTTTTAGGTGAGGTGGCAGAGAGGTTTATTTTGCTTCCTAGTTTGTCACGGTTCACTTTTGTTACGCTAGGAAACAAACTTCTCTCTTGGCCAAAGACAGACTGTGCTGTTGTTGTGTTGTTGGCGGGGGGGGGAATTATTGTAGATTACGACGGTTTATTCACTAACGTAAAAAAAAATAAGGTTTCCCGAATACAGCGCGTTATTTCTCGAAGTATAGAGGTACACTAATCAAGTTCGTTTCCGGTCGGATTTGAGCGGGAGAACACAATTAATATCGCTATGTCTTCTTGACAACTTTCTCTAAAAAACGGTGTCGGGAAATTTTGATTACTTGTCTGGTTTGTTTCTGACACGCAGTTAAACTTTGAAAGGTTAAAAAACAAGCATTCTCTTCACTAAAATAGCCATAACTTTTGAGAGAAGCAATTAATAAAAATTCCCCGACACTGTTTTTTCGTCCGATTATCGGACAACGTTCTCTCCAAATTTCAGCGAAAAACGTTGAAAATTCGCTGGAAACGAACTCAAAATGTGTGCTTCATTCGCTGAAATTTTCGTTTCGAGATATGAAGGAAAATATACTTTAGGGCGTTCTTCTGGTGTAATGAGATAATTACATAACATGTCAGAAAATTAATGACCTGTTGATGGATCAAGGGAAGGATTATTTTACTTTAACAATAGAGCTCATATCAATTACCAGGCGGGAAATATCCTTTTGCAAGATCTGATTTCCGCCGCTCGCGCAACAAGGTTGGTAAGGACTGAATAATTTTTCGGTCAAATTTTGGTTTTCTGCTTTTTAAAAGCCCTGGCTAATGTGGATTCACATTCCTTCTAACGAAACAGCTTGAGAGATGCCGAAGACAAGGAAAAAGCGTTTGCGTAAACAAGGGAAAGCAAACCTCGAGACTTACGCGTGCAGATATTGATCAAGAAGTTACAACTTCGAACGGCGAATGCGCTTAGGAAATTATGATCAGAGAAATGCAAAGTCCTTGACAGGCTATCCTCGTTTTGACAGGACTCGATGCAACATGAACCAAGCCCGGATCTTACAGAAACATTCTAGAACAAAGTCACATCTGCGTGACAGAACCGACAAGAAACTGATTTCAAGAGATTTTCTTACAGGCGATCGTCGGTAACAGTAGTTCTACCAACTTTTGCCATGACTCTTGTGAGTCCGGTTCTGCGGGTTCGTCTTTGCCTTTGCCTTCAGTTTTCGCACGGCTAGCACTAACGGTATCGTTCTCCCATCGATTTTGTTCTTGATCACTATATAGCCACAAACACATTTGCTCGCTCCTTCACGAATGAAATTGAACCCTTTTTCCTCTTTGAAGGTTTCTTGAGAACTTCGCACTAGCAAAAGGACAAGAACTTTGCGTTTTTTCTTCGATGACATGGGATAGATATAGGCTATTAAATTTATAGTCTATAAATACTCGAAGTAGCACATCAACAAATCGAACAACATCGTGTCTCTCACGCGAGCTTTTAATGCAAATTTGCTCTCGTGACAAAGTGTCGACAGGGTGTTGACAACTATCAATTAGAGATAATTAATGGAAAGAAACGTTTTTTGTTAATAACTTTGCTTAGAATCAATCTTTTTTCATAGAATTTTCTTTAAATGAAAGATTGCAATAATATCTATCTGAAAAAGCGAAAAACAATTTTTTTGAAAAATGATCAAATTTGGGGTACACTGATACCTTAACATACATACACATAATAATTTTAAGAGGCCACTAGAATAATTCCTAAATATGGCCATGCGATATGGATTCTTAAATTGCCGAATGTCAGGAGAAAGCTACTGGTAGTAGACGATCCCTAGGAAATAAAACCTGTTGAACCTGGCTTTATCGCTGCTCCGTGGACTCCTTAATCAAGGACGTTTAAGGATTTAATTAAAGTGAATCTTTATGACACCTACTATTTACTGTTAATCATACCTTAGAAACAAGCTTGCCATCAATAAATAGTTTATCTGGTTCGGACTTACTAAAGGCTGCCTTCATTCCTGCTTTTCTAGCTTCATGAAAAGCTGGCATGTGTTTCTTCCTTAGTTCGATCAGTTCTTTGGGTATATTGATCATCATATAATTTATTGTAAAATCTGTGTTCTTCAGTTTGTAAGAGTTTCTCATAATTCTGTCTCTGTCAGCGAACCGGAGAAAGTGCGCAACAACCATACAAGGGCGGTCTCCTTTCTTACCAATTCAGTGAACCCGCTGGAATTCTATATCTCCAGGATTCTCAATCCCTAACTGTCTTGATAAAAAGTTAATCAGTATGGTCTTAGTGTCTTCCTGGTCACTGTGTACAGGTACCTCCGGGATGCCCGCAAACTTTAAATTTCCACGTCTACCGTATGCCTCTAGGTAGAGAATTTTCTTTCTTAGATCTTCTTTTGCTTCTTTAAAATCAGCATCCAACTTGTATGATTTAAGTTTCAACACGTCAGTTCTTCCATGAGCACAGTCGACTCTGTCCTTAACTTCATCAGCCAAAAGTTGTAACTCTATTGCTTTTCTTTTGAAGAATTGACTTCACACCTAAGCGATGATACCGACTTCTCGATGTCATCCAGCCTCAACAAAAACTTTTCTATTTTATCCTCAATGCTGTCCAGTTTGTTCATCTTTCTTTCTATATCTAGCTTTGCACATATTTGTTCTATTCTTTCTACTAACGTTTCCATTTTATCGAGCTCTTGGACTTCTTGTAATGCTTCGACGCCGTTGACACTTTCGTGTCGTTCTTCTTCGGTTATCTTGCACTCTCTCCACCGCTTTTCTTCAGGCGAATAGCGGGTGCTTCCAGATGGCGATCAGTTATTAAGTTTACGTTTGATGTTTGATGCTGGTAGGCTGTTTACAGACATTTATAGCTTCAAATGACAAGAAGAAAAAAAGGTCCTCGACCGGAGCTCTTCAGAACACGTCTACATAGCTTCACGTCGAGCCCAGACCCACTTTACTACTGGAAATTTACACTACAGTAAGTAGAGACCACAATACAATTGAAAAGCCAGTACTGAGTCAGTGTTTAACTTAAGAAAGACATATGACCTCAATAAGCAGCAGTTCAAAACTTGAGCCTGCAATACAGTCATGTGATACTGGTTAGCAGATACCTTGTTTCGACAGGTGTCAATTGATCACAAAATGGATGTCCAAAATTAAAGTAGTACGCTGTAGACCAAGGCCGCAAGTCCCAATAGCCAGAGTATGGCTACCTTGTTGAGTGACATTGTTGTCATTGTTGTACATACGCACCCACAAGCAATACTGCGAACCATTAGTACCACCAGAAAAGTAATTCTCTGGTTTCTAAGTGTATGGGGCTCTGCTTGGCAGCCCTTTGGGCCACAGGAGCTAGGCTGTGAGCTTCATTGTTGTAAACATAATGAACACCTAATTTCAATAACTGTAGCTGGATGCAAATTACTAATGATAAAAAGCCTAATACTCAGGGTACTCACAACAACTCAGGCAGCGCTCCAAGCTGCGACCATTTTGGTTGCCATGGCGAGTGGAAAAAATTTTTCACGACCAAAATTCTGGCAAAAGTCGGGTGATGGCGACCATTTTACAGTTAAAGGTCGCCAAAAGGCAACTTTTTGAAAAAGTGAGCTTGGAGCGCTGTCAGGAAGTCAAAATATAATAGATACCTACCAACACATCCTTCTTCATCATCAGAGGAAACATTTCCTTCCTAAGAAAACAAAAAAAATGACCGGAGGAATTGTTTTGTTAGTTTTGTCATTCTGATATTACTTGTACCTTAACCTCAAACCATATTAATTTTGCAGGTGTAAAAAAGTCAAAGCTCCCCAGAAACCTGAAAAGAAACAGGTTGGACGTACAATAACTCTCCATAGTATATTCCACTTTGCTATGTTTGCAAAGCGTTGCTCCAAACATGGACTATTAGCTAGCCTGATTGAAATACAAACTGTACTGTGTTATTCCCTTACATGTATGTCTGGTTATTTGTTTTAATCTTTTTAATCTAACCTTTCCTTCTTTCCCTTAAATCCACATTCCAACGTTTTCAATCAACAAACAAAAGCTTACATGTGTATACATGTAACTTGTAATGACTTCCTGTCTTACTTCAGTGCACTCAAATAATAATTTTAAGAGCTTCTGCCTGAAAGACTGGGGCAGACTTGGAAATGAGGGTCGGCCGATTTCGCTTAAAATTGGTCCCAATGTTGTTATGTGGACTTATGTAATGTGCCAAAGTTTCAGCTTCAATGAACTTTTTTTAGCCAAGTTCTGTATATCAGCCCCTCAGGGGTCCCCAGAGACTGATTTTCAGTGCAATTTTGGGGACTTTTCAATCTCTCTTTTAGCAATGTATCATTAATTTTAGCCAAAAAGAAAACTATCTTTGTAATGCCCTATTCTTAGCCTTTTATGAGTAAAAAAGTCAGCTCCTGGGAATTTTTCATTAGCCAGTGGCCCTTATGTCAACTTGGACCTATTTGAAGCATATGGAAAGCAACCGGAATTTGCGTGTTTTTCAGACCTTATACTTTCCATGCCAAAGTTTTATGTCGTGAAGTCTTAATATCCCTGCAAAGTTCAGCCCTTGGTTTAGTAATATCAAGAAAAAAATACTAATGTTGAGGCATTTTACCAAGAAAAATCTTACAAGAAGATAACTAACCTGGCCACTTCCAGTTAAAGTTTCATCAAAGCATATCGGTAAAAATCAGCTGTTTAATTTTGCCGGATTAATACCTTCTTTCTTCTAAGTTATAATTTTAGAGATTCTGAAGCTAGATGTAACCGAAAAGACATGCCATTAATTAGCAAATTTTCATGTGATTTTTTGGGACCGATCAGATTTTGGTCTGGGAACAGTGCGGTTATAAATTATGTGGAAGTAGTCTTGAAAATTATACGGATAATGGAGCGGCTGTGAAAAAGGACATATTGTATACCTAACAATCCATCTGTTGCCTGTTAATAACAACCTACCATTGCATCTTTTATGGTCTAAATTGCAATACTAAGTTGATCATGGTAAGTGAATAATAAGTCTGTGGCTCCAAGTAATGAAGCGCTAATTAAGCAGGAAATAAGCCAAGCTTTGGGGTCCCATTTCGTGGTAATAGTGAAGAATAGTTCCCAAAATATACTGTCGGCCAACTGTCAGCCAACAGTTGGCCGACTGTTGGCCGTCTGTCAGTTGACTGTGGGCCAACAGTTGGCCAACAGTCGGCCGACAGACAGCCAACAGTTTGCGTCATATTTGACGCCAAAGTGTTGGCCGACTGTCGGCCAACAGCCGGTGACCTGTTGGCAAACTATCGGTAACGTGTCGGTAACCTGTCGGTGGGGCAAACTAAAATGATCGTAGACATTTACTTGTCTGTTGGGAGACATTGTTCACTATTGCCCATTTCATATTATAATCCACCTACAGTGGAACCTCGATTTAACGAAGTCGCTGGGGACCCGCCAAATTTGTTCATTAAAATCGAGGGTTTGTTATATCGAAAACCTCGATATAACGAATTTGAGGGGAAATGACCAAAATGTTCGTTATATCGAGGTCATAGTTAATGATTGATTTGTAACACAGGTGACTTCCGTGGAAATACTATAGTGCCAGTGTCTATGACAAATAATGAGACGTTGACTGAAAGGTTGCTACCATAAGGATTAAAGGATTTGCTGACTGTTGATCTGTTCAGCATTTATCTTCTGTCGCGTGTTGACATTGTAATTCGTTATATCGAGGTATATTTTACGTTTGGGCTTCCGGATTATGTTCGTTACATCGAGGAATTCGTTATATCGAGGTTCTATTCCATACATTTTACTGTAACTTTGGCCGGGACGTAGAATATCGTTTGCTATATCGAGGAATTTGTTAAATTGAGGTTCGTTAAATCGAGGTTCCACTGTATTTGGGACTTCTTCAGTTCTTCAGGTTCTCATGCAAGGTCTATACCTGATCATTGTCAGAAGTATCAAGGAGACGAATCTAGACGAGAAAAAACTGAATTCAAAGTCAATCAAAACCAGCAAACTACAGATAAGTTGGCATATCGAGACCTCTTCACCTAAGCAAGAATCGACCTGAATTTTCATTACTCGCTGCAACGATACACTCACGACCAATTTATCGCTGAGCTAGGGGCTTTAAATGTTGAATCACCTTCAAGAGATTATAGGAAAGGGGCATGCCTCTAAACTTGAGGCCAGGTAAGCAATTATAGTAAGAGAATTTATCCAGACACTTTGCATATAGACAGGAAGAGTGAGACTGCAATTAGGTACAATTGCAAGTATCTGAAATCTCCTAAAGGTTCAAAGCGATTTTCAAGCAGTCTCACGAGAGACATTGTGATTGCATTTAGAATGAATGCTAAGCTGTTTTCCTTCAGAAAAGAAGTCCCAAATAGGTGGATTATAATACGAAATGGGACCACAAAGCTTGGCTTATTTCCTGCTTAATTAGCGCTTCATTACTTGGAGCCACAGACTTATTACTCATTTATCATGATAAACTTAGTATTGCAATTTAGACCATAAAAGATGCAATGGTAGGTTGTTATCAACTGGCAAGAGATGGATTGTTAGGTATACAATGTATATCCTTTTTCACAGCCACTCCATTATCCCTATAATTTTCAAGACTACTTCCACGTAATTTACAACCACACCATTGCCGGACAAAAATCTGATCGGTCCCAAAAAAAACACATAAAAATTTGCTAATTAATGGCACGTCTTTTCAGTTACATCTAGCTTCAGAGCCTCTAAAGAAATAAGGAATTAATCAAAATTAAACAGATGATTTTTTACCGACACGCTTTGTTGAAACTTTAACCAGAAGTGGCCAGGTTAGTCATCTTCTTGTAAGATTTTTCTTGGTAAAAACGCCTCAACCTTGGTATTTTTTTTCTTGATATTACTAAACCAAGGGCTGAACTTTGCAGGGATATTAAGACTTCACAATATAAAACTTGGGCATGGAAAATATAAGGTCTGAAAAACAGGCAATTTCCAGTTGCTTTCCATATGCTTCAAATAGGTCCAAGTTGACATAAGAGCCACTGGCTAATGAAAAATTCCCAGGAGCTGATATTTTTACCCATAAAAGGCTAAGAATAGGGCATTACAAAGATAGTTTTCTTTTTGTCTAAAATTAATTGTACATTGCTAAAAGAGAGATTGAAAAGTCCCCAAAATTGCACTGAAAATCAGCCTCTAGGGACCCCTGAGGGGCTGATATACAGAACTTGGCTAAAAAAAGTTCATTGAAGCTGAAACTTTGGCAAATTACATAAGCCCACATAACAACTTAAGTGAAATCGGCTGACCATCATTTCCAAGTCTGCCCCGGTCTCTCAGGCAGAAGCTCTTAAAGATTTAGCCAAGCCTAAAAATGGAGCTCCTGGGCCAAGTTGTTCAGGATAAGACTTTTGATTTGAGGTTTGTGACTTTGCAGTGAGGTTTTCTATTGATTGTTTGGCCTTCTGTATTGAGTTTGAATAATCTGAAACTACACAAAAAATTGTGAAAAACACTTGCATAAAAGAAAAATTTATACTTTGGTTAACTTTTAATCCTAGGTTAGCATTATTTTACTGCCATCCGAACAACCTGGCCTGCAATAAGTTTACCTGACATAAGCCTACAATTCAATTGAAAGCCCGCACTTAGTCAGCTGTCAACTTTAAAACAACATGTGACCTTGATGAGTTCTAAACTTGAACCTGCAATATGGTCATGTGCTACTACTGGTCAGCAGATACATTGTTTTGACAGGTGTCAGTTGACCAAAACATGGATTTCCAATATCAAAGACTGCAGGTCTCTGTCAACTAATAAGTTGGAGCATGGTGGTAACCTTGTGTAACTCCGTCATCATCACCATCATCATTGTCGTGGGTATGTGTTAGATCGTAACGCCTCAAATGGTGTTAACGTGCGTTGTGTTAATTAATGTGTATATCCTTTGTATCGCATCATACTACGGGTTGGAATGTGTCGCTTGTATCGTCGTGTGATTTGTTCAAATAGTTTTGGGCTGTGCATTTATTTTAAGTTTTCGCTGTGCGGATCATAGAGTTAATATCCAAATCAAAGCATCAAGTGCAGTTTCTGGTAGAATCGCAGTCACATCTCAGCCGTTTGTAGGCAGTCCCGGCATCGCGTTACAAATGTAAGTCTCCGTTATTGTCGTGAGTTTTAACTTGTACTCAGTTTTCGCTTTAAGTTTGTTCTGTTTGTGTTTGTTTCAGTTTTAACTGCACAATGAGCCATAGTTAAAGATCGTTGGCAATAAAGTGTGTGTCTAGAATTGTCGTTACTTGCTGGAGATGTTATGTCCTGTTGGTAGTTTCAGTATGAATGAGCACTACTGCTAGTCACGGCAACTAAGAGAAAATCACTTCATGGGTTTTCTTTTCTTTCTTACAGTGTATGGCATGGTGCCCTGCTTGCTAGCCCTTCAGCCCTTCTCTGCTAATAGTGTTCAACAGTGATAAAAATATTAATATACCTTTCAACTTTTGCCTTCTTGAATTGGTCCATTTAACTTTAACTATTCACAAAAATGTAACTCAAAACACTGTTACACACCTGACACTGTTGCCTGCATTCAGAGAGGATCCTGTGTAAGGTGTAAACATATGAAATTAAAATCACACCAATTTAAGGACGGTGCCTACTTTTGTTAGTGCGCACACGTTCTGCGCATCATGTAGGCCATGGTTTAAGCACGCGCACTGGGGTTCAGTTGACATTGACACAATCAACTACACCACCAAGTACACTACTAAAATTAAAACAAAATTTTCCTACAGTGATCAAATCATTTTTAATGAACCTATCCTTAAAGCAGGAAGACCAGATAGTAGCATATCGCTAACCACTAACTGTTAACGTATTCCAGTTGAAAACCTCTGTACCGCTCAGAACTAAACGAACATCGAACGCGTGTTCTTAACACGAAGGGTTAAACACGCGCACGCGTTTTGCTGCGTTAGACTGCGTTTCAACTTCGCATTATAATGCGTTGAAGTAAACGCATTAGTATGTATGAGCTTCGTTATTGTTTGCTTCTTTTGTTACTGCGTGAAAGGAAGTTAACGATCTTTCCTTAAGGTAACATTCGGCATGAACATGATTTGTTTTCAAGGAGCAGACAAGTTTTAATTCTTTCGTACCGGCTGAATATAGCGACGGTTACTTTCAGACCATTTTGTTTTGTTTGTTTGGATTCATTCAACTTACAAATAAAATGATTTGCATTTCGAAAAATCAACAGATAAAAATAACGGGTTTTCAATTGACACCGTGAAAAAAACGAACAGACAACATCGTGAGATTTATATTCTTTTCAAGATCTGATCGCTATCGCGTCTAGACACCTGGCAGCCGGGAAATATTTTCAAAAACTTACATATCCAGCAGTCTTTGATAATTTTTTAGAAATGTAGACGTAATGCGATTCGAAAAATTATGTTCGTTCGCCAGATGACGAAATATTTGAGCGTGGGCATACTATAAATCGGCACGTGCTTGACACTAAGAAAAATATATGCGTACATCGGCTGTTTAAGATATTTATCGAACTGCGGCAAACAGCGTCATTCAAACCTGATGAGAAGATTCGAGGTTTCTTTAGAATAGCCAAGCGATTCTTAAAGTTATTTTGGATTTGTAGTAGAAGAATTTTCCAAGGTTGTTCATACCATAAAATCGCAAGGGTCTTTATCCGACTGCCGGTCACGTCCCCAAAAAAAACTATTAAAATGCCCGGCAGTCAAAATTGTCCACCGAATTTCCACAGAAAGTCTCCACGAAACGTATTGAGAGTATTTGATGTTTGTTCGGAAATGCAAAGCAATTGTACGCAATATTTTGGATTTGCAGTAGAGGAATTCGCAGGAATTACAGGTGTATCCGACCTTTTTGAATGCTGGGCAATTTGTCTTCTCGAGACCGTGACCGGCGGATCACGCAAGAATCGCGAACGTGGCGATGTTCGGGGAATTTATCCACCACAAATCCAAAATAATTTTTACAGTTGCGTTGTATTCCAAACAAGCATCAAATACGCTCAAAACATTTTGACGACGCTTTCTGTGGGAATTCGGTCACGGTTGTTCAAAAAACTTGACACTATATTTGTTTTAATTCACACAACATTGCTTCAAGTTTGACTCCCGTGGAGAAAGGAAACATCATGGTATCAAATATCGCTGTGCAGTGGCCATTATTATTTTCATTCAACGGGCTGCTTTTATTGCTTGAAGTGAATGAAACTGATCGCCATTCAATAAGCGTTAACTTAAATTCTTTGGTGATTTACCTTAGAAGGTAGGTTTTTTCCTCCTTGCGTAATTTACAGACTTTCTCCAGTCATGTCGCTTATCAGGCGCCGGGTTATTAAATTGCAGTCGTCTGGCTTTCAATCTGTTGTTCATTTTGTTGCGATTTGCATATTTCCTAGCACTTCTCTATGTGATTACTTCCATCCGATACAGCGAAATTTTTGTCGAGTATGAATGCCATGATGGGTTTGAGAACAGAGTTACATTTTCACAAGGCAACTTTAAATGACATGAGAAGGATTTTTCCTAGGTCGGTTATCAGGCGCCGGGTTAACCGGTTAAAAGTGAAATCGTCTAGCTTTCGATCTGTGGTTAATTTTGTCGCGATTTGCATATCCCTTATCATTACTGCCATCCGATACGGCGAAATTTTTGCTGACTACGGATATGCCACAATGGGTTTGAGAACAGAATTACGTTTTCACAAGGCAGAGATGTTTTTCAAGTTACGGCAGAAGATGGTTTTGTCTTTCTGCGGTAAGCGGAATAATCAACATGGTGAACCAACAATAATTCGAAGATTAAAACTTGTGCCGCGTAATGCTGCAACATCATTAGGCGCCTTATTTCAGTGGTAGCGTTACAAAGCGGTTCTTCGAAAGGTCAAATTTTTCACTGCGCTTGTAATTCTCTGTGTTTTTATTTGAATTTCGCTTTTGCATGGATTTACAAATCATGCATTTGTTTTGAACTGCAAGTCGTGCTTTGTTCGCCATAACAAAGCATCACAAAAGGAATATTGGTTATGAATAACAAAGGGTGCGTTCCTTTGGGGTGATCCGAGTTCGGATCAGTGATCCAAGATCTGTCTGGATCTGTCTGGATCATGGCGCATCAAAGGTACCGGCGAATCCATGACCAGAGTGGATTCGCCGGTTCCTTTGATGCACCATGATCCAGACAGATCCAGACAGATCTTGGATCACTGATCCGAACTCGGATCACCCCAAAGGAACGCACCCAAAGGCTAACGCGTTGTCAAAAACGCGTGGCCCTTTTGCGTTGGCAATAACGCGTTGGCAATTTTAACGCGTTAGGGGTTCGTTGAGTACACGCGTTTTAGGTTCGCTTAGTTCTGAGCGGTACTGTAGCTGTTATTTTTCGAAAATTAGGCTGAAAAACATGTACTTGCGGATGGCGTAGTGCATGTGCAAAAATACAAATGTCTTACTTGGTGGGGAGGTGACAAGAAAAAAATGTAACAGGCACCTTAAAAGTTTTCAAAAAAGATCAATAACTTTAAAAATCGCATGGCTACTCCTACATTTTATGTTGCAAAATGGAAGCGGCAAGCCTATTCAACATGTGATTAGTTTCTGGTTGTGAGCAAAAGGTGTTTAGACTCTATTTTAGCTGAACCAGGGAAGGCTGTTAGAGACACTAAAAGCGCTTTTGCAACGATTTTGTTATTAAAAAACCTACCAAAAATGATTTTAATGTTACCATTTGCCATGTAGTTTAAAGATCTTTTAAAATGTGTTTGCTTTTCTGTATGTAAAGGCGAATTCTAAGGAAATCTGTGAGGAAATATCGTTTCCGTCATTTTTCAGAAAAATGCTGATGTCAGCATTTTTGTTGGCATTCAAGGCTAATTATCCCGAAAAAATGCGTGGCTACCCCTATTTTTCTTTGTGGATTCCAATAGCCCTTGCAAAGATCTACTTTTTCTGTATTGCCTAACTTGGCGCAAAAACCTTTGTATTTAGTAGGCACCGTCCTTAAGTATTGAAGTATTTAGTGCACACCATCGTACTTATAACAGGGTACACTACACTGTAAATAGGCAGCAAACAAAGATGAACAGAGGGACTTGTTAAAACTCCCAGCTGGTGGACAGCTGGTTGGCTATTTACAAAACCAAAGCCAAAACTACCAAACACAAATCTGTCTGGTGGCAGGAAGGAGGATATGAACTCTTGATCTCTGGATCACAAAAATCAAGTCCCCTAAACCACTAGCCCACAATGCCTGCACTAAACACTATGTATTACTCTGAAAGCTTTGACAGTGATATTCATCATCTGGTAGTCTATGTCCACTGTACTTTACTTTGGTTAAGTGTTGCTAAAAAGACAGCATGCAAATAATTTAATCACGCCTAGTTTGTGAATGATCTACTTTTATTTTGTTACTTTTCTCAGCACTTGAACTTTCACAGTGTTAATGGCAAATACTATTTTGTACATTTCATCATAGAATATAAGCATCTGCTGTTATTTGACACAATTGTAACTGTCTCTCACCATTTCAAACACAGAATCATTGAATAAGTGACATTATGTCCCAAACAGGGCTCTAACTTTTAAGTGCAAGCTTTGAGCAGTCAAAACTACATGGAGCCCTGCATTAAAATTTCTCTGCTTATCCTTTGAACACATCGAAACAAGCTTTCTTTTATAATAATCCTCCTTTTGATGACAAAGAGAGAAACTTGATGAATTTACACTGTAACAATAACACTCATAATAGTTTTGTTCAACTGTTACATTATTTTATATTAATTTTTTTAGAGTGGACAAATCCTGAAATCAGAATCTTAACCCATAAAGTATGTATGAATGTCTGTCTGTCTGTCTGTCTGTCTGTCTGTCTGTCTGTCTGTCTGTATGTAATATGTATGTATGTAATATGTATGTATAGCATTAATATTGTTATCATCCTCTGTCAGAAAAACATTGAGTAAATTGAGCAAATAACTGCAAGACTTGATTACCTTTTAAGTCGTGTACTGACTCTGTGCTCCATTATCAATGCATCTGTAGATGGTGTTTGTCCACTAGAAATGAGAGAAATAAGGTTTATATGCTATAAGTCTTAGGTAATATGTGAAGGAAATTGAAGGCTTCAGTGGAAAAGGGCGTTAGGTTTTTTACTCAAAAATGAACTTTGTCAAAAACGCTCCAAATTTCGCATGCAGTTTTGTTTAGGTGCTTTAGACAATGTTCTGCATGTTTTTTTGCTGAAGTTTGTTTCGTTTTCAAGATATTACGTATGCAAAAAAAAACTGACTCAGCTGGTTAGCACGTGACCGCAAAGACGGTAATTTCACTTAAAATCCAGCAAAATATTGATCTTTTGCAACGTGTAACCTTAAAAATTGTTGATTTCAGGTTAAAACCATTAAAACTCTTATTTCACGTTAACGTGCGACCGCAAAGACGTTAATTTCACTCAAATTACAGCCAAATGTAAATTTCACGCAATGCGCAAGCTAGACAATGTTGATATCAGGTCATTTACAGACACTTAAAATTTTGATTTCACATTATCACACCACCACAAGGACTTTGT